>BGPT01001551.1:177231-203817 GCA_003297045.1 Symbiodinium sp. clade C Y103
GAAAATACTTCACTAAGGCTTGCAGAGAAAATATAGCCCTAGTGCTTGTGGCTCGGAGGCGGCAAGTCCTGGCGGATTCTGTGAGGTGGGGCCAAGAGTATTAAACTTACTGGTTACTTGCTACTCGGATGTTGCAAGACCCTAAACCTCTTGTCTCTTGCTTTACTACCTCGTTACACGATGTAGCGATGCAAGGGTAGGGANTCTGAGAGCCAGGCGGGTTTAGTCGTTTTCTCTTTTTGTGTGAGCACTTTTGTTTTCGCTGTTTTCGCTGTTTCTGTCTCATCCGCTTAGTGACACAGTGAAATGCTTTACATGGGGAGATTGCCCCTCCGCTCGGGAGGTGTGTGGCATACATTCGATCAAGTTCGATCAAGTATCCCTTACTTCCGAAGGGAAGAGCACCCCACCTATACGTNGGAGATTGCCCCTCCGCTCGGGAGGTGTGTGGCATACATTCGATCAAGTTCGATCAAGTATCCCTTACTTCCGAAGGGAAGAGCACCCCACCTATACGTGCTGACGAAACAAAGGCTTTTTACTTGTGGCTCGGAGGCGGCAAGTCTTAGCCAACCCCAGCTAATGCCGGTAATGCAAAACATTACCGTCTTGCAGAAGCACCCAGGAGCCAACAATCCAAACAGCAGCATCCGAAATAGGAAAATACTTCACTAAGGCTTGCAGAGAAAATATAGCCCTAGTGCTTGTGGCTCGGAGGCGGCAAGTCCTGGCGGATTCTGTGAGGTGGGGCCAAGAGTNGAAAATACTTCACTAAGGCTTGCAGAGAAAATATAGCCCTAGTGCTTGTGGCTCGGAGGCGGCAAGTCCTGGCGGATTCTGTGAGGTGGGGCCAAGAGTGCAAGATGTTGCTACTAAACCTCGGATGTTGCAAGACCCTAAACCTCTTGTCTCTTGCTTTACTACCTCGTTTGTGCTACATCGCTACGTTCCCATCCCTCGCAATCGGTTGTACGTTGCGTAGGCAAATCATTGGGAAGTCCGACCAATGAAGAAGCCATCAGTATGGAAGGGAAAATTTAGAAAATTGGGAATGGATTGATAGGGTACGAGAAATTCACTGCTTTGAATCAAGAAAAAGGAATTGTGGAACTCGAAAAATTGTCCCAGGTTAGCAACAGTACCGTGGGTATTGCAAAGTCTTTGACACTATTGGGCCTTTCAGATAGCCTAAAGTATGGGTGAGGAGATCATCTTGGGCTGATTCAGCTCGGTGAGTGGATCCTCCCCGTACTAGGCTATGGTCACTGTCTATAGTGCATCCAGGGATTACTTCGCGATACCACTGTACAACGCACCTCCCCCCTGGGGGGGGGGGCTCTTCAATACCACAGGAATGAGTCCTATACATATTGGGACACATTGGAACATATGGACTCTATCTTCTACACCGAACCACTGGTGGACTCGGTGAGAGCCGATCAGCTTTCCTTACAATTTTCAAGTGACCTCCTTGCCCTGGCGACATGATGACTGGGAGCACCGCTTTCGGTTGTCGGATGTTCGCGTATTGGTCGCAGTATGGCCTGGCTTTTGCTGTCGGTACAAAATTTTCTGCTGCTTCTCCCCGTTGGGTACGGGGTATGAAGCTTGGCACTTTGCATACCGTTCAGCAGGTTTGGTGTACGCTACCTGATGCTTTGCATATCCAGCCTGAGGATTCTTTGGTCGGCTACATTTTTTATGCTTGTGGTCCGCACCATTGACTTAGTTGGACTTCGCATTTCAGAGTATTTCTACTTTGTATGATTTGGGTGGCAATGACACTACCTCCTTGCAGGCGTGTACTGAGAGCCGGGCGCTAGGTTATTTCCATTTTGGTTTCACTGGTGCTTACTTCAACTGNTCCTTGCAGGCGTGTACTGAGAGCCGGGCGCTAGGTTATTTCCATTTTGGTTTCACTGGTGCTTACTTCAACTGTTAAGTGACACAGGCCCTGTGCCAGTGTGCGCTTCTTCCGAGCAAAAAAAGCAAAGACCAGAGTGACCCAGTTGCGCAACGAATGTACGATAAGTGAACATTGACGCAACGTGTGAAAATGTTCTGGGACGATGCAAGCGGATGTCGAAAACTGGCGGGTCTGTCCTGGAACGTTTCATGTTCTGTGCTGCTTTCCGTAAAAGTGTCATTGTCAGAAGCTGCATCGTGGTCGAAGCCTTTTTGTCTTCAGCATGACCGTCAAGCCAGGAACCGGTATCGTGGGTATGGTATCTTAATTCAACAGTGATGCTGAGTTCATGTGCGTGTGAAATGGGTGATAAATAACTCGTTGCAAAAAAGCTTGCTGACTTCGATCCAGCGTCCACGGTCAAATTTGACAAATTTTGGTATCGGCAGAGAGTGTGCTTGGATCGCTCCAAGGGGATGACATCATCGCTGTAAACAGCTGTTAACATCTGCTGCACCATCTCGGACTTGAACTGTCCAAAAGAACCGGAACTGAAGCAGTAAAGTTGTGCTTCGAATAGGTCATCCGGCACGACCTCATGCTCTAGCAGCAATCTCACAACGTGTTTCGAGATGCCCAGCCTGTCGGCCAGTATTTGCTTACCCTTTCAGTCTTGAACTCGAACTCCTGCCGCGTCAACTCCGTGGCGAGGGCGCCGGACGACGCAAATCTCACTTCATGGCTATGATGGAACACCCTCTTTGAGCAGCTGTCCCCGTCGATCTTGGCATGTTGCCTCAATCTATGACCCGCGCGCCAAGCCAGGCCGGTCAGGCTGCGTCCGCAGCTGCAGAGAAGTCTTCCGGTGCTGGTTCCATGACACTGGCAAGGCCATCCAAGTCTGATCGTACAATTGCAGGTGATGGTTTGCGGGGAACTCACCCCGGATCAATACAGCTGCAAGAGAAATTCCTTGACTGCGACCCAGGTCACCTCGACCGGCGCCTGCCACAGAACGCAGAACTTACCACCTCCCTCTCCTAGACAGGGGAGACAGGTGGCAAAGTGTTTTCTCATCAGGGGCAAAAAGTGGACGGTGTGATAGCGAATCGCCGAAAAAACAGAGAAAGAAAAGCAATAGAATGAATATCAATAGCAATCGTGCTCTTCAACCCGTTGGTTACGGGGCCCAAGTTTCGCCAAGCTTGACGAAGCTTATCCAAGCTTGTCCAAGTTCCTGTGTTGCCCCATCAATCCATAGCTATACAGCGGTACAATCTCCAGAATAATAAGACTGGTGAGCAGTGGAATGATGATGGGAGGCCAAGCGCCAATGTATCTTGCCAAGAGGATTGCCTCTGGATTCTTCAGGATCAGTTTTGGTCTAAACGTGGGTACCGTGATCACGACAATTCCCTTGCCCCACTCACAAATAGAAAGCCAGATCCTAATGCATGATTCTGCCCCCCCTCCCCTGGAGGGGGGAGGGGGGCTCTCCTTTTTGACACCTTGGATCCCCTGAAATGAGGAGGCTTGTGTGTTTTTTCGAAATTTTCGAAATTTGCTGCACTAATCCGTGGCTCATCTGGGTTGAGGTGAGAGTTGATGTGAGAGGGTGATCTTTGACAAGTGCGTGACAGGGGTCTTATTGATGCTGTTATCAATTTGTTGGAAATTGCGCACTGACGTGACTATTGGTTTGAAGAGATCTTTCTGATTCTTCGCAAAGCACTTCCCGCATCGATAGGTGCGGGAATATCATCGTTGAACTGTACATGGAAAGGACAATGTTATTACGTCAGGAATCACCTAATGGGTCGGCTTTGCGGTAATCCTTCGATGGCTATGGACCACTGTGAACTGAGTCGGACCACCGATGAATGAGCGATGATTTCGAACTACTACGTCTTGAAGATCACCTGAGAGCCGGGCGTGTGTTTTGGCTAATTTCCAATTTTCTTTAGAGAGCTGTTTATTTAGTTTCTCTGAACTCCCGTCTTACCTGATTAGTGACACAGGCCGTGAGCCAGCGTGCGCTACCTTCGAGCAAAAAAAAGCACCTGTCACAGAACGCTCCACTCGCCGGCACCCTCAGTCTGCGCCAGTACCACTAGGTGGGCGTCGCCGGCGCGGGCACGCAGCAGCGTGGCACTGACGATTC
Source organism: Symbiodinium sp. clade C Y103 (assembly GCA_003297045.1). Classification (NCBI taxonomy): domain Eukaryota; class Dinophyceae; order Suessiales; family Symbiodiniaceae; genus Cladocopium; species Cladocopium sp. clade C. The sequence goes on from BGPT01001551.1 coordinate 181,299, forward strand.
ACTGACAATTTTTTCATACATGTCAGGAGCACCAAACTGATGCATGGAGCGCCAACAGCTGCCAAAGGAGGTCGAAGCCTGGTTAGCTGACTCAAGAGCCGTGTCCTGTGACATGGTTAGGGCACCAAGAAGCGTCTTCGAACAGACAATGAACCAAGCACTGTGTCCTTGCTTGACCCTTGCAGAAAAGTTTTAAAGGTTAAAGGGACTTGGAGTCCACCCTACGGTCGAGTTGATGGTGCCTGGAAACAAAGATGCCACCGGAGCTGCAGAAATCACAGTCCGAGTCATACGCAACCACACCAATCTCAGGCCAATCTTTTGATTGAACAAGTTGAGTGCTCAGTTGGAGCTGACGGCAAAGTGTTCTTTCAGTGCGCTTCACCCTTTGTACGCTTGGGTTGTGGTGCATGTAAGCTGGCTACATTGTCGCTTTGCAGTTTCCAATGCTGAAGCACCCTACAAGCGATGCACTGGTAAAGAGTACCATGGTCGAATCTGCTGCTTTGGCAAGACGTGCATGGGGTTTCTAAAGCTTCCCGCCTTCTGCGAAAGGCTTTCCTTCCTGGCAGCATGGTGTTTGGCTGGGAAAGACACAGAACAACGATGCACACTTCGTTTCTTGCAATGGCGGCTTGTTCATCACCCGATCGGTGTGCGGAATCCCTGTGCCATGGCTCTTCACGAGACTGATGCTGCCAAAGCGAATTCTCAAGCCTGCTCCTCAAGTGGCACCAGCTTTGCCTCCTGCAAGTGTTCGGCCTACTCCAAGCAAGTTGCCTCCATACTTTGAGGAGGAAGCAGAGGCCGTGAAAGGTCTTCCATCTACACCAATGGAACAGATTCCTGAGGACGTTGTGGTTGAAGACACCCCTGCACCAGCGCAGGCGGTGTCAGCGCTAGCCCCTGCCATCATGCTGCCACCGCCTCCAATGGCAGCTGCATCTGGATTTGCGACACCGATGAGCACTGGTGACGATGCCTCTCATTCACCAGATGCCGAAGACGAGCATGCGTCCAGGAAAGCACGAATCTGCATGGTTGCTGGTGTTGAGCACGAACATGAAGATGACCACAACTATACAATTTTCACCAACACTGAACTTGATGCTTTAGAGGATTTTGAGTTTGGTCTGACAGGTGACGATGTCGGCAATGAAGTTCCAGCTGAAGATGCATTGCTGCACCAGCTGGTCTTTCCATACAGTGGGCATGAGCCCAAGTTGTTTGCCGACAAGATGATGTACTTGGACCCAGTAGGTATGCAGGTGGAGACAGCACGTCTCAATGAAGTGGGTGTTCTTTTGTTACCTGAAATTGTAGAAGAGTTGAGCCCCAAGCGTTTGTCCACCCGCTATGTCATCACGCGGCGTGACGAGGTGATTGATGGAAAGACGTGTTGACCCAGAAGAGCCAGATATGTTGCAAGGGAGTATGCATGGCTATCCCCTGAACGCCAGGACCTTCTCAGTCCAGCTTCGAGCTGCCCACCATGTTTTCGCACTGGAAAAAGAAATACCCCGAGAAGAGGATTTCTCAGTGCCATTGACATTGGTGATGCCTTCTTGACCGTTCCTCAGCTGCAGCCCACACTTGTGCCTTCAGGTCTCGAAACCTACGCGCTTGGTCACGTGCTTCCGGGACAGCGTGACGGAAGCCAACTTTGGTTTGAGAGTGTGAATGGGTTCTTGAAAGAGAAGCTTGGCTTTGAACACTGTGACGCATACCCGAGCTTGCTGCGCGGTCCTGGGGATGAGTGCCTCATTCTGCTGCATGTTGACGATTTGCTGGTGGTGACCGAGCAGCAGTCTTTTGATGGGAAGCTCATCCCAACACTTACTGCAAAGTACAAGGCTTCAGTGCATTGCATGAGCCAGGCAGGTGACACGTTTGAGTTTTTGAAACGTATCCATGTTTTGGTAGCTGACGAAGCCATTCATGCGCAACAGAATTCAGGTCAGTTTGACAAACTGTTTGAAGTGGTTGGTGTTCAAAACACTGTTGAACCCCAAGAAAGTTCCATGTCATGAGGTGATGAATGAAGCGGATGACACCCCGGCGCTTGAACCTGGAAAAGCTTCAAGATACCGGTGTGTAGTGGGTGTGCTCCTTTTTTTGGCGAGTGATTTGGTGGAATGTGCCTACACCATCAGAGGTCTGGCGCAATCAATGAGTTCTCCAACAGAACGCAGCTGGACAATGCTCAAGCATTTGTGGTTGTATTTGGTGCTATTCACTGCGTGTTCACATGTGCCTGGATGGATTGTGGCATTCTCCTCCCAACTGGTGTGGTGATTGAGCTGTTTTCTGATTCAGATTGGGCAGCCCACAAAGGGCATAGAAGATCAGTGAGTTCTGGCATCATATGCTTTCAAGGATGTTTGCTCCTTTCGACAAGCCGCGCGCAAAGGATTGTCGCTTTGAGCTCAGCTGAAGCTGAAGTCCATGCTGCAGTTTCCACAACATGCAAAGGTTTGGTGTTACGTGTTTGGGTTGAGTTTTGCATTTGAGAAAGGGTTTGCTTGAAGATCATTCTGGACAATAGTGCTGCTAACCAAGTGCTTCACATCAAATGTTAACGAGCCAGAAATCGAGAGTTTGCTGCCTCCAGATCCCCCAGCCAGTTTCGTTTTGACAGAACCTGCTCCTGCATTCGAGCCTCATAGCCCGGCGCGCATGGCCCTTTGGATGATACAAAGATTGACATAGCGTTTGAACAGATCCATGCAGAGTGGTCCCGCTGCAAGTGTCTTGAAATATGCGGAGCAAAGAGAAGTCAAGGTTCGAATCTGAAAGTCCAGTAGATTTGGTCCTTTTCTCGTTCAGCAGCTTCAATCTTTCTGGACAGTGTGTCCAGGAAGGTCGGCAAGACAGACATGACCGATGCAATCTGAAAGTTCTGCGCAGAGCATCCTGAACAAAGGACTGGAGTGTGGGCAATGATGCAAAGCCTTTCAGACTTGTCAAGTTCCGACGATGAGAATTGGACGCCCAATTCATTTTGCATTCCCCTGCTTGTTCAAGTTTGCAGCAACGCAAAGTGTCGTGCAAAGGCGGGGTGAGAAACATTTGTAGACAGTACGGTCAGGCAGATCTTGTGTAGTATCTGTTCTTATCTAGAGGATTGGCATAGGTATCACACATTTGCTGCATGTGATTCAGTCTTTGCATGTCTTCACTGCAGTGGCCACATGGCTATCATCAAGTGCAGTACCTGTGGATGTCGAAGGCGTCTTGCGATCAAAGGAAAATTAGAGAAAATTCCAAGTGCTGCAGGACCCCAGCATGTTGATGCTTCATCGAAGGTGCTGAGCAGGCACTTTGTGCGCACATGGCGCGAAAATCTGGATACCAATGGAAACCTCATTTGGCTTCAACGTTCAAAATTCGTGGCTCGAGAGTTTGCGCGGCTTCAGCCAGAACGTGAAAACTTGTTTTCTCCAGCGAGCAGTGCGATTACCTCAAGGGCACTTCAGGCTGTGTTTCTTGAGATGTGAAAGCATTGCAGCGCTGTCTTGGCCAGCTTCGACGTAAAGGACGCATTCTTGACAGTGAAACAGGAGCCACTGACCCTGGTGCATACAACAGATGCCAGTGGCAATGTGCAGGGTTTTCTTTGGGCCGAGTCCTACCTGGCCAACGTGATGGTTCATTGCTTTGGTACAAAGACATCGCTTCATACTTCAAGACACAGCTTGGCATGATTGAGCATGAGCCCGGCCCTATCAATGCCTTTTGAAAACTCTTGATGGATCGTGTGCAGTCTTGATTCATGTTGATGATTTGCTTGTCGTTGGTCGGAGGGATTTTGTGCTTGGAGCTTTGAAGAGCAACTTCAGGAGAAATATGAATTGTCTGCACAGGTGATCGAAAGGCCAGGTGACGAGCTTTCCTTCCTCAAGAGGACGCATGTGCCGCACGAAGATGGGATGATGTCAATTCAGACCCATCACAAACATGTCAGCCAGATGTTCTCCCTTCTCAAAGTCAACGGAAGGATTCAGAACAAAAAGAGCCTTGGACATGCTGACGTGGGCAAAGAAGATGGTACAGGAGTTGACGCCTGAAGCTTGCAGCACGTTTCGCACTTGTGTTGGTATTTTGATGTGTCTTGCAAGTGATCTTCCGCATTGCCAACATGTTGTGCGCCACCTGTCAACATACAGCTTCAGACCCACAGAGAAAAGCATGATCTGATAGTCCTCAAGCACTTGGTGGCGCATCTCTCATGCCATGAGAACTTGTGCATGTCTTTGGAAGTGGTGTGGGAGATGCAGTGGGATCTACCACCAGCAATATGACCATGATGCTGGCGAAAGTGTGCTTGAAGTGTATACAGACTCAGATAGGGCAAGTGACCGACAGTCAAGGAGGTCCGATCCATGTTGCCTGATTTGCATGGAAACTGCCTTTTGTATCGTACGCATGAAACTGTTAACAAAAGCCGTCTGCAGAAGCTGAAGTGTATGCCTGTTCCTCAGGATGCCATTGTGTTGTCTCAGTTGAGTTCTTGGCTCAATGGCCGAACGGTGCGTATCCACCTTTTGCATCAACAGGTCAGGAGTTCAAGGGGTTTTGGAAAGGCTTGGTGTTGGACCGTTGGACGCTTGACGCATCCTTCATGCCGAATCCTTTGGTTGCAGCAATTGATTTCCAGTGGTACTGTGGACATAGCAGCAGTTTCAGGCAACTTGAATCCAGCGGAAACTGGCGCTAAACGTTTGAGCAGCTCACAGATGAGATCCCTCATGTCAGTTCTTGGAATCTACAATCTGTCAACTCAAAGCTTGGAAGGCAGTGATGATCCTGCAAGGGTATTTGCGAGAAAATTCAATGTGAGGGCCTTGATAAGCGCCTTGAGCCTGCTGAAGTTGCAGGGATGCGATGGCAGTGCTAGTGGCAATGGACGGTCTGCAATTCTTTTCATGTTGGTGCTTGGTCTTTGTTTCATTCTGCCTTGAATGGTTGGATACGTTGTGCAGCGTGGCTTTCCTTGGATGCATGGTGGACAGCATGGCGTTTTGCATGAAGATGAACCGATGTTGGAAGCTGCAGCGAGCGGATTTGAGACTGCAGCGCCTGTCATGCCCAATGAGCCTCTTGCAGAGGTTGCTCCAGCAGTTTCTCCTCTCCAAGGAGATCCAGTGGTTGAGCCTGCGCAGGAACCAATGGCATATGGAGACAGAATCCTACGATTTACTGCCAACAATATGCCACCTCCTGGACATGATTGGTCTCCAGAAGCTATGATTGTGTGGCTTATGACCGATGCAGTGGGCGATTGAGCCGTGCCACGACGTTGCTTCGTACAAACCCTTACAGGGAGCGGATGCAAATCTTGAAGCCTTTGATGAATGCAAATTTGCAATGGTGAAGTATCAAGGATTGAGGCCTACGAAATGATGACCGACATCTCAGGACCTCAGTGATGACGAAGCTTCACCAACAGCATCCTTGACAGCAAGTGGGATGCGCAGTGCAATCCGTGGGGCGCTTCAAGCCTACAACTTCGGACCTGACCTGAGGGGGAGGAGACGTGGAGGAACAGAGATGGGTTGGGTGGAGGAGTGCTGGAGTTTCTAGCAGACCAGGTGATGCACCACCCGAGGTGGATGACGATGCCATGGTTGACCTTCGCAATCTTGAGTGGATTGGGATGAAATCACCGCCCAGGCCATCATCAGTGCCTCCAGAGGTGCTTTGCTGGGCGAGGGTCGATTTGGAGTCGCACATGCTGGCCATGTTGCTGCAGTGGAATGGACGAGGTGTCCGATCCCGAATACTGGATGGAGATTCACCATGGAGATGGCGGGATTTGCAGAAGTTTCGTGGACAGAAGTGAAGCTGAGTGATTTCAAACGACTGTGCTTGCCGACAGCTTGGAATGTAACGATCCTTAGAGACCAGTTTCCAGGCTTTCCACTAAGTGGAGTGAAGCGAATGAGCACTGGCACGCCAACGTGCGCCCCGTGCAACTCCAGCCGTTTTCCAAGTCAGACTTTTGGCTATGATTAAGCGCAGTATCAATTCGTGCCTACAATTCTTTTGACGCGAAGGCGGGGCGCTCGTCATTGACGCTGTAAGAAGCATGTGCGGTTGAGTGTCATGACAGACCCATGCCAAGGCATTGATCAACATTGCAAGTTGTGTAGTATCTGTACTTATCCAGGCGCTTTTCCGCTCAAAGGAAAATATGCAAATGGTGAACGATTTCCGTCTGGTTTGTGGGTTGGGCAATTTTCTGAAAAGAATCTCATCGCGTGTGTCGCTTGTTTGGAAACCAACTCATGGTGCATCTCTTGCTTCCATTTGGGCCAAAATATCGTTTGTGTGAATTTTCTTAAGGAAAACGCGCGCCGAAAGTGAAATTGGTGATGACCTTTCAAATGTCAACCAAACTAAAATTAAGTGGCCGGGCATGCGGCTAAACGCTTTGCCGCAACAAAATTTTGGGACATCCTTCAATTGTGTTGGGGTTCCAGTATCCCGGAGGTGAAATAACCATTTTCTGTGCTCAAGAATGCTGGACAGGCCCCAGCATGGTCATAAAAAAAGGGATAATTTCCTGTACATGGACATACCCATGTCAGAACATATGTCGGGTTGGAGTCGAACACACAGGTCAAAACTTGTTGAAAATCCAGGCAATTGGAAGTGGTTAAAAAGAGATTGCCTCATGGTTTCACCATCCATGACCATGTTTTTGTGCATCATCTTGTTGTATGCATCTAGGCTGACAATTATTTTCCAACATGTACTGCAGAAAGGTTTGTGTCCTTCCAAAATTGTATCCAAAAGAGCGTGGCCTGTGATACAACGGTAGCAAAAGTAAACATCCGATATTAGAAGTCATTGAGGTCTGGACGAGGTCATTGTCAGTGTTGAACGGATTTTGTCATCAACAATTTTGACATTTTGAACTGTACCATATCGATTCTTGGAACCCCATCGATTTGGGGCAATACGGTTTGTGGTGGCAATGGAACTGCCAATCGCGCTGGTGTCTGACTCCACCCCGGCCAGGCGCAAATCCAGAGCGGAACGTGAGCACGACACAACCGACAGCAAACACGTGCGTTTTATGTAAATTCCCTGTTTGTGTTGCTTACATCTCCATAATTGGTTAAATCAGTCCATCAATAATGGAGTATAAATCAATCATATAGCCATATAGCAACAACAACATACAATTCGTACAACAGACATGACGGCTCACCTTCCAGTTACGTCCATGTTTGCTTTGCTCCAAACAGAATTCGAACCGGTTTGTGTTGAAATGGGTTTGATCCCCGCGTTTGGACATGGAAAATTGATTTTTGATTCATTTGTTTCAATTAACGTTTAAGAACATTTTATGGAACGGGACGCCCTTATTTCTTCGCCGAGTGGATGTGCATTTCTGGTTGCCATGTTTTTCGGATGGCTGTTTCAACTCCAAGGATACCTGAACAAACGAAAAAATATATAGATCCGCGAACAAATTCCAAGACTGTTCCGAGCATCATGCAGCATCAGGTGTGCAGTTTTTTGTTGGAAAAATTTGATGAACTTTTGCGCGCACGACAGGAACTGTAGCTGATTCACGACGCTCGACCCCTCCCCATCATCTCGTTACACAACGCAACCAGATCTGGTCCAGCGGGGCAAGTCTGCTTGATCACCCGGCTGTCGGTGAGAGAGATGCCGATCTCAAATTCACCAAGTCTTGAAATCCAGTCATTGGTGTCTTTAGCTGAATGTAGCAGTTTGTGTGCAATCAAATCATTGGAGAATGATTCCTTACTTGAAATTCCCTGAAACCAACAGTAATTGATTCAGGCAGTCTTAAACAACCATTGACCTTGTCCGGCAACAGCTTCTTACTTCCTTATCATCCCTTCTCATAGCCGCGTGTCTCTGTCTTCAGTGGCTACTCTTATTCAATCCCTTCCCGTACGACACCGGTAGCGCTGATGAGCGTGGAGGAGTGATCGTTGTTGTCGACACGTGTCGGCCCTGCAGTAGGACTGGAACAACCCGCAACGGTCCCAACGTGCCTTGCTCAACATTTCGGACGGTTCTGTGGCTCCACTCAATGAAACATGAACCGTCGTGAACCGAAATACGAAACAACTTTCTGTCACAATTTTGAAACAACTTTGTGTGTAATGTGTGTATCATTTGCATAATATTTGCATGTATTTTTGGCATATATCTGCATAGCTGTCTGTGTCTGCTTTTCAGCTTGGGCCCCATTTGACCTGCGCGACCCTCTTTTTTCAATGCATCGTTGTTTCTGCTGCCACCGCAATTGCGGATGATCGATGATTCAATGGCAAATAGTCCACACAAAGATGGTGGCACATGGTAGGTAAAATGATGATTCACAAGTAGATGAAATGATAAATTCCAGCTTAAAGTCTCCATTGTGAGTGGTCAAATCATTTTTTTGCTGGTCAAAATCCACATGTGTGGGTGGATTGGGGCCTGGTTCGAGGCGCATGGTGAACCGGCCAGTTCTGTAGCGCAAGGCGGCTGTGATCCGCCACGGTTGGTTGATGATTAGTTGGGGAATTATACCAGGAATTCGGATTTAACATGATTCTATCGTTACTTATATGGATTTGGATCATGAAAATTTGGGGATATAAATGGATATAGGCGGTCATAAACGATGGCTGGTTGATGATTACGTAAGGGGATCGCGCTAAACAATATATTGGGCCTTATCGCAATTCATTAGGGGAATCTCTATCAACCAACCAGGATAGGTGGAGTTTTTTTTTGATAGTATAGTAACACCCCATAAAGATTCAGACAAGGGCTCAACTTATCACCGTTTTAGAAGCTTTGGGGGGGTGCCATAATTATAGCCAAAATACCATTCTAACAAACCGTTTTGATGATTTTCAAAATTTTATCCCCGTGAAAGGGATATTTTTCCCGAGAGCGTCTGAGCGAAGGGTTCTTCGAAAAGTGGCGGTCTGCCATACATCTTCACATACCCAGTCTATTGATTCGATTAGCTGTGGAGGCTTAGCATTCCCACGTCTTACATTCGTCTTCACATACCCACGTCTTCACATTCTCACACCTTCACATCCTCATCATCACATCTTCAAATCTTCACATCTTCACAGCTTCACAGCTTCACAGCTTCGCATCTTCACCTTTCTCCCTCTCTTTCTCTTTAGGCCGTGGGCAGTGCTCGAAATGAGGTTCCATACACAAAAGCTGCAGTAAAATTACGATTTCACGTGTGGCGCGGCAACCCTTTTGCACGACGTGAGGTTCGATGCGCAAAGACTGCGGTAAAATTGTAATTTCACAACTTCCGCGGCAACGCTTTCGCACGAAATGAAGTTCCATGCGCAAAAACTGAATCAGAATTGAGATTTCACGTGTGCCGCGGCAACCTTTTTTGCACGACATGAGGTTCGATGCGGAAAAATTGCGATTTCATGTGTGCCGGAGAAACCCTTTCGCACGAAATGAGGTTCGAGGCGCAAAAACTGCGGTGAAATTGCGATTTCAGATGTGCCGCAGCAACCGAAGCGTCTGTGTGTAAAAGGGTCTGTGTGTAAAAGCGTTTGTGTGTACTGTACAAGCATTTGTGTGTAAAAGGGTCTGTGTGTAAAAGCGTCTGTGTGTAAAAGTGTTTGTGTGTAAATGCATTTGTGTCTAAAAGCGTCTGTGTGTAAAAGTGTCTGTGTGAAAATGCGTTTGCGTGTAAAAGCGTCTGTGTGTAAAAGCGTTTGTGTGTAAAAGCGTTTGCGTGTAAAAGCGTCTGTGTCTAAAAAGGGTTTGTGAAAAAGCGTCTGTGTGTACAAGCTTCTGCGTGTAAGAGGGTCTGTGTGTAAAAGCATCTGTGTGTAAAAGGGTCTGTGTGTGAGAGTGTCTCTGTGTAAAGATGTTTGTGTGTCAAAGGGTCTGCGTGTAAAAGCTTCTGTGTGTAAAAGCGTTTGTGTGTAAAAGCGTCTGTTTGTAGAATTTTGTAGAGGTGTCTCTGTGTAAAGGTGTTGGTGTGTAAAAGCGTCTCTGTGTAAAAGTGTCTGTGTGTAAAAAGGTCTGTGTGTAAAAGCGTTTGTGTGAGTAAAAGAGTCTGTGTGGAAAAATGTCTGCGTATAAATGCGTCTGTGTGTAAAAAGGTCTGTGTGTAAAAGGGTCTGTGTGTAAAAGCGTCTGCGTGTAAACGTGTTTGTGTGTAAAAGGCTCTGCGTGTAAAAGGGTCTGTGTGTAAAAGCGTATGTGTGTAAAAGCGTTTGTGTGTAAAAACGTTTGCGTGTAAAAGCGTCTGTGTCTAAAAAGGGTTTGTGAAAAAGCGAGTGTGTGTAGAAGCGTCTGTGTGTAAAAGGGTCTGTGTGTAAAAGCGTCTGCGTGTAAACGCGTCTGTGTGTAAAAGCGTCTGTGTGTAAAAGCGTCTGCGTGTAAACGCGTCTGCGTGTAAACGCGTCTGTGTGTAAAAGCGTCTGCGTGTAAACGCGTCTGTGTGTAAAAGGGTCTGTGTGTAAAAGGGTCTGTGTGTAAAGGCGTCTGCGTGTAAGAGGGTCTGTGTGTAAAAGCATCTGTGTGTAAAAGGGTCTCTGTGTAAGCGCTTGTGTGTGTAAAAGGGTCTGTGTGTGAGAGTGTCTCTGTGTAAAGGTGTTTGTGTGTAAAAGGGTTTGTGTGTAAAAGTGCCTGTGCGTAAAAGTGTCTCTGTGTAAAAGCGTTTGCGCGTGTAAAAGTGTTTCTGTGTAAGAGCTTCTGCGTGTAAGAGGGTCTGTGTGTAAGAGTCTGTGTGTAAAAACGTCTCTGTGTAAAAACCTCTGTGTGTAAAAGGGTCTGTGTGTAAGAGCGTCTCTGTGTAAAGATGTTTGTGTGTAAAAGGGTCTGTGTGTAAAAGCGTCTGTGTGTAAAAGCGTCTGTGTGAAAAAGCGGCTGTGTGTAAAAGGGTCTGTGTGCAAAAGGGTCTGTGTGTAAAAGCTTCTGTGTGTAATAGGGTCTGTGTGTAAAAGCGTCTGTTTGTAAAGGTGTCTTTGTGTAAAGCCGTTTGCGTGTTAAAGCGTCTCTGTGTAAAAGCGTCTGTGTGTAAAAGGGTCTGTGTGTAAAAGAGTCTCTGCGTAAAAGCGTATGTGTGTAAAAAAATCTCTGTGTAAAAGCGTTTGTGTGTAAAAACGTCTGTGTGTAAAAGGGTCTGCTTGTAAAAACGTTTGTGTGCAAAAGCCGCTTTGACATCGTGTTTTGGCATCATCGTATTTTTCTTTATTTATGTTTCATGCTATAAGATGTTCATACTTACACCTCTCACTATGCTCCCCTACGCTCTCGGGCCATCCGTCGTCTAGTTTTTCAAAAGGGAATATGAAGCAACAGTAATGAATATGAAGCGTGGTTCATATTGAGTAGGATTCGACAACGGGATATCGAACCAACCATTGGATTACTCACGCATGGGATACAAACACAAACAAATAGGTTCGGCAGTTTGAAGCAAGAACAATGATGGTAAGCATGCCCTGAATTGGTCCATTAACCCAAACTTAGGCTTTCACAAAAACCTAAACCCAATTTTTACAATATTTTTACCTACTATCAGATTTCAGAGTTCAATGGTGGATCAATAACCAGTGATTTTTTGATGGTGCTCCGCAAATTTCACCCGTTTGCAAGGCATTGTGGCTTTCTCAATCCTCCGAAGTTTGACAAGTCATACCATTGACCATAGGCCAAATGCGTTTGGCTGTTGTGCTCTGCCTTGCTTTGACCCTCCCGGGTGTGGCAGAGAGATTTCATGTTGCCCGGGTTCATCAGATTGTGGGTGGTGGTTCCATGGACTTTCCTGATTTAGAAGAAGTGAAGATGTGGGCTGCTTTTTATCGCAGCAAGGAGGGTGGCTCGATGGGTGATCTCGATGCAAAGAACCGTGCTCTCGACCTTTTGAAAGGAACCCCTCCAGATATGAATGAAGTGCAAAAGTGGGCTGCTTTTTACCGCAGCAAGGAGGGTGGCTCGATGGGTTGGATTGACGCAAGGANAGGAACCCCTCCAGATATGAATGAAGTGCAAAAGTGGGCTGCTTTTTACCGCAGCAAGGAGGGTGGCTCGATGGGTTGGATTGACGCAAGGAACGGGGCCTTCGACCTTCTGAAGGGAACCCCTCCAGATATGACTGAAGTGCAAAAGTGGGTTGCTTTTTACCGCAGCAAGGAGGGTGGCTCGATGGGTTGGATTGACGCAAGGAACGGGGCCTTCGACCTTCTGAAAGGAACCCCTCCAGATATGAATGAAGTGCAAAAGTGGGCTGCTTTTTACCGCAGCAAGGAGGGTGGCTCGATGGGNAGCGGGCCTTCGACCTTCTGAAAGGAACCCCTCCAGATATGAATGAAGTGCAAAAGTGGGCTGCTTTTTACCGCAGCAAGGAGGGTGGCTCGATGGGTTACCTCGACGCAAGGAACGGGGCCTTCGATCTTCTGAAGGGAACCCCTCCAGATATGACTGAAGTGCAAAAGTGGGCTGCTTTTTACCGCAGCAAGGAGGGTGGCTCGATGGGTTGGATTGACGCAAGGAACGGGGCCTTCGACCTTCTGAGAGGAACTCCTCCAGATATGAATGAAGTGCAAAAGTGGGCTGCTTTTTACCGCAGCAAGGAGGGTGGCTCGATGGGTTGGATTGACGCAAGGAAGCGGGCCTTCGACCTTCTGAAAGGAACCCCTCCAGATATGAATGAAGTGCAAAAGTGGGCTGCTTTTTACCGCAGCAAGGAGGGTGGCTCGATGGGTTNAGCGGGCCTTCGACCTTCTGAAAGGAACCCCTCCAGATATGAATGAAGTGCAAAAGTGGGCTGCTTTTTACCGCAGCAAGGAGGGTGGCTCGATGGGTTGGACTGATGCCAGGGACAAAGCCATGATGATGGTGCTGCCTTCAAAAGAACCACCAGGATCAGACCAGTCTGACCAGTCTTCACAATCTGCACCTACAGAGCCAGAGCCAGAGCCGGAACCAACCACTCCAACAACTACTCCGACAACTACTTCGAAGATGTTGGATTGCGATGCCCCTCCCAGTCCGAAAAACGGAGATCCCTTTGGGGGGATTTGCAAGGAAGGTGGGGAGTGACCAAATTCGTTGTTGATCGGTTCCCATCGGAGGTTCATGACCCTACCTGGTCTACGGGGGTTTAGTAAGGACTGACCCATTATTTAACGGAACCACGAGGCCCCAACCAACTGAAAGGTATGACAGGTTGCGTTTCGAACACTGCTCAGGTGTTGCACAAGGTGGAAAACTCCGGCATGGTCAGCGCTGCAGCCCCATGTGCAGATTGGGCCATGCCCCTCAACCTCCCAGTTTGACTTGTGACAATGGTGTCATTGGCTCCTTTGAATGCCCTGAATACATTGATCCTCTTCAGTTGGCGTGTAGGGAGAAGTGTTCGGCTGAGGGCAAAGGCTACAAGTACCAAATGAAGGGAGGTCAGCCTTCCTGTGAATGTCTCACCGCAGGCAACGTCCTCAAACTGNGGAGAAGTGTTCGGCTGAGGGCAAAGGCTACAAGTACCAAATGAAGGGAGGTCAGCCTTCCTGTGAATGTCTCACCGCAGGCAACGTCCTCAAACTGCCCTTCTGACCGCCGAGATGCAGTCGCGCGCAGTCAAAACCAGCAGCTGTCGATGTTTGATGGGCCAAGATTTGAGGGATATTGCCATGACCGGCATTGTTGGCATGGTGAGGTAATAAGGTTCTCTGAAATTGGCAGTGTGATGGATTTGGTTTGTCTTCATATTCTTGATGGCTTACCAAAATTTTGGATGGACAAACATCCACTCTTGATGGTAAACCCAGCAGTTTTAGCTCGGAACAAACTCGTGTGTGATTTTTTCCCTAGTCGAAACTGCATAGGCACAGGAGCTCAAGATGCACTGCTGTGAAGCGTGACAGGAACTGAACCCAAACACACCGCGAAAAAGGCGCAACTTTGCCATGCTGTCTGAGTCATTCTGTTTGGGGCCAATGTGACATCAAGAGAGATCTGCCGGACATCAGCCATAAAGTCTGTGCATTGAGGACTCAGCAGACTCAGCGACATTTCGCATCCGCTTTTGGCTCCAGTCTTGAGCGGAACATGCGGTCCCATACAGGCCCATACATCCCTAAAACTGTCCGAGTTTTGAAACAACCGACAGCAGTAGTTGTTGGTGGCAGCATAGTCATAGTTGTTTGTGGGTTGAAAAATGTAGCAAGAGCCACTTTAACCAAGAATCCGATCATTTACCCCAACGTCCAGAACTTGGGGTACAGCAAAAATCCCCATCAAATCTCCATCAAATGGCTGGATTTGGCCTCATGATTTCGTGCTTTCCGTGACGGTTTTTAAAGCGGCAAGCGGCTGCCTGAGCGAAGTTCGATGGGTGAATTTTCAACCGGTGAAGCTGGATATTGGGTGGGTCAACATTGATATTTTATGCATAATATATATATATATATATATGATATACAGTATATATATATATATATATGATATCATATGATATACATATACATATATCACATTATATTTCCATGATATTCCGATTAATGTGAATATAGCCTGGCCAACCTTTGGTACTCTCACAGCTTTCGACCAGAAAATTTGGAGGCACACAACTGCAGAAGTCTTCGAGCCTTTTGCGGATTTTTCGATCCAATTTTTGCAGGGTGGTACATACTACGAATGCCACAAACCATCCACATTATTACGATAATATTACCATTCTTATGGATAGAATTGAAGCTGCCACCAACCATATCCCATACAGTTCAGCAGTCTTGACATGTTCCATAGTGCCATAGGGTATCTGAGCCACCCTTTGGAAGGCCATTCATTTGGGCCCACGGAAGAAAAAAAAATCATCAATTCCCAAATTGTCCAATTCTTCTACCAAGCAAAGAAAATGGTGTTTTAGAGACGCCCCTAGCGATGGAACCAACAAGGAATTGGGATGATGTTTGATAGCAAGTATTTGAGTTGTGGTGACAACTAGGATATATATATATATATTATATATATATATATATTTATGTTCGAAACCATCAATCCGGCCATATGAATTGGATCATCCTGTTTGTGCTGGCATATCTCGAATGTTGTCTATTGTACAACCATTTACTGTATAAATCCTAGTTAAATGGGGTTTGTCTCCGCGTGTATCGCGGTTAGTCTCCCAGTATATCCCAGAGCTGTGGGAAGACTGGGCATCAAACATGGTGCTTGAACATTCCCTCGAAAACATCATCTGTATGAAACGAATTGCAGAAACGTCATCTGTAAATGGACATATCATGATATATCATATTTGTATCCACACATATTATATATATATATGTATATATATATATATTTATAGACATAAGACATATGTACATAGACACTGTAATTTGGGATTTCGAATTTTCAGATTGGATTCGCAGGGGCTATCAACATGTCAGTCACGCACCACTTGATCAGAAACCGCGGGTTTTGCCACATGGCCATGGTTAATGATCCCGCAAAGGTTTTTTTTAGGCGTCCATCATGGTTTCTGGCGGGTGTATGTCGTATGAATGGGGGCTAGGATGAATATGGATTAATTAAATTTTCCATTCATATTCATGTGAATGCGTATGGGACTAATTGATGCTTATCGCCATTTCAATCACCGTGAAATCCAGGTTCTGTGGACCACCTCGCTTGGACGATGGCACGCCATGCCAAGCGGAAGCAGAGCGGCCGGTGCAGTCCCGAGTTGAACGTTGGGCTTTGGAACGTTGGAAAACTGGGAGAACTCCGAGCTTTTACACTGCGAAAAACATGACAGACAAATTGCAAACAAATGGGTAATATGACATGGGATATAGATTCGGTAATAATGGGAAAATATTGGGTAAAGGAATAAGCACATGATATAGTGAAGAAAATGACATGATGTTATGAAAATACAATATGATATAGTGAGACAAACATGAGACAACAATGAGATGATACTGGGATAAATCACCAGCAATGTGATTTGGTTATTGAAAGGAGGAGACGCCATCCAATCAGCATTCACAACAGTAACAATGCTATGTGCGCCATGTGTGTGTTTTTGATGGGTAGAATGAAATACATCATCCTAATGATGTCATTGAGGATCAAATAGGTTCATTTTGGAACAGTGACAAACTGTTTTTCTGTAGAAATGCAAGTATGCTTCCATATTTATTTGATAAAAACGGAGGAGACAACCAGCCGGTTTTTTCAAAGATTATATAATTTATTTATCCCATATTGATATGATAACTAAATATCAAGTATCAACTACCAACCTTCCTACCAACCAATTCGGGTGATACCAAATCACGTTGTTGGTGACTTATCCCATTACTATCTCATTATTATCCCGTTATATCATATTACATACTCATCATGGGATGTCATTAAATCAAGCGAAGGACACGTTTGGCATTGGCCATCCGCTTTCCTAGAAATCTCATGCAGCGGTTTCGACCCTTGTTAGTTGATGGTTATGAACACTGGCATAAACATGCAAAAAGATGTGGAAAACCCATGGGGAAGCCTGTTCGGAAAATAATCTACAAATGGTGGGTTTTCCACATCTTTTTGTATGTTTACCGGAGGGTAAGATTAACAAGTTCAAAGCTACTCAGGTTTGATAGAGGCTATTACAAAATAAACTACTGGGAATCCCAGCCGACCAGTAAATCAATTCGCAAGGTGTGAACCGTGACTTTGGAATGATGTCGCGAATGGAGGTTTGTAGAATCCGGATTTTCCCTAAGTGAGAATCTCCATTCGGGGTTGAAGATTTCCACTTGGGTTGGTGAAATCCGTCATTTCGGTTGAAGATATTTATTCTTGTTCATTCAATCCTCTAGTTTGGTCGGTTACAATCTGATTTTTTTGGATCAAGGTCCCCATTCTTTGGGTGTGTGTGGAATTTTTGCTGGTTACCCTCCGGTAATCAAACATGGTAATGGACAATTCACACATTTATAGATACTTTTTCCATTAAACCTCCAGTTACAGTATAGGAGATTTCCCATTGCCAGTTTTGATTACCAGAGGGTATATCATATCAATTTCTATTTTAGCGGGTCGTTAAGATCCTCGTATTTGATTGGTGAAGAGAAATCCGTTTGTCCTATATCCTGGTGGTGATCTCATGAGAGCGGCTAACACTGGCACTGCTGTTGAAAAAAAATCCTTTTTGCCCTAAATCAGAAACTCTTGATGGTTCAAATCACAGGTTTTGGACGCTTCACCTCCAATTCTTGTTTGAATCAGTTGAATCAGTTGAATCCTTATCTATGGTTGATAAGACAAACAACCTCCATTCTAGATATTTCGGCTGGGAAAATTTTGTCGTTTGAGGCCCAAGGGGAAAGGCAAAGGTTCCAAGGCCAAGGACGACGAGGCTTGCCAGGTCTGATTTGGTGGTGATTTCTACATGTTGCAATGGAAAATCATGAATTTTAATCGTTGACTATATCAATGGGCCATGGCTCCCAGTTCGCAGACTATGAACAATCAGCAGAGGGTAATCAGAAATGGGGAGTTAAACCATGAACTTTTTTGGGGGGTATCGGATTTGCAAGAGGAAATTGAAACATGGGATAAATTGGAATTCAGGTCAGAAATTGTGTGGGCTGTTTCGCTCAGAGAATTTTGGTGGAAGGGATTTCACCAAGAAAATGAGGAGAATTTTGGTGGAAGGAGATTTGAAACAAATTGAGTTCTGCCAGGATATTCAACCGGGAGTCTAAGCAACTTGGAAAAAACATGGAAAATGATGCAAATTTCAGTGCAGATCATCGGAACATCATCTCTTAGAGGATCTTCGATTCGTCCAACGGTTCGATGGTAGTGGGACAACTCCAAGTTGCAAATGTGCTGGACGATTCCCCGAACTACATGTACTACATGCAGCTTAAAATATAGGAAAACCATGGGAAAATATGGGAACATCACCAACAAAAAATGGAGGTTTATAGCCATGGCAAATCCATTTTTGCCTGATTTTCCGATATTTTTCCTATGTTTTCCCTATATATTTCCCATATTTTCCCATATTTCATAGGTGTTTCTCCCCCATTTATGGCTGATTTCCGCAACCTCCATGGCTCGGGAAAACAGAAAGCCAGGGCGACGAACCTGAAGCGAAGCGTCCAAGGAATGAGGAGCCGTGCCCTGGGGCCCTGGTGCCCTGGGGGAGTTTTTGTTGATCAACACATAGCGATTTCAATGGGAATGGTGATTGCATGGTGATATAATTTTGATAATGGATTTTCATCAGCCTTTTTCCCCACATAATTGTGTGGGCTTCTTGTTTTTTGTTTGGTATGCGCCCAGCTCCGCCTCCTCCTCCCGCCTCCGTTCTTCCCTTACACTTACACCCAACTTCCACACCCACAACCACTTACACTTACACAACTTACACTTACACAACAACTCTTCCACACACCATTTCCTCACACGCACACAACTTCTCCACAACTTACACTTACACAACAACTCTTCCACACACAACTTACAAACACACAACTCTCCCACAACTTACACTTACACAACTACTCTTCCACACACAACTTACAAATACACAACTCTTCCAGAACTTACACCTACACAACAACTCTTCCACACATAACTTACTCAGACACCACTTGTCCACAATTACACAACAACCCTTCCACACACAACTTACACCTACCCAACAACTCTTCCACACATAACTTACTCACCACCACTTGTCCACAATTACACAACAACTCTTCCATACACACCTTACCCACGCACAACTTACTCTCACACAACTTTCACTTGCACACCTACAGAACAACTCTTCCACAACTTACACTTACACACTTACACAACTTACTCATACACAACAACTTACACAATAACTCTTCCATGGCAGGCGTGGCACTTGGTGTGGCAGGCGTGGCACTTACGGCGCTGGGCTGACGCTGGTGGCGGCCTTGGTCGCCGCTGGTCGCCGTGGGCGCTGCGCCTCTTTTGCGTGGCAGGTGTGGCACTCGGTGACACCCACATCACTTTTGCGTGGCACTCGTGTGCGTGGCTCGTGCATGTCTCTTGGAAGCTTCCGGTTGTTGTGCGAAGCTGGTGCCGCAGTGAACCTGCGCACCTGAGGATCTGCAGGCCTTTTTGGCATGCTGGTCTTTATTCAAAGTTGTTGAATTGAGAGATTCATCCGATTCCTTCGGATGGCTGGTCAACAATGCGAAATCGCACCCTCGGCAAGCAGCGGTTGAAATGGCTTTGTGCTGCACAAACACCGGCTGTGCTGCAAAGCGAGTGCAAGCATAGATGATTCGTCGCTTGACGCCTCCCGTGCCCGCGCCTTCGACATGTTCAGCAAGTGTGTCGCTCTTCCCATTGCATGTCACATACCCGCTGCCCATGCTTTCGGCAGGGCCCTGTGGCGACTGGACGGAAGTAGAGTACTTGTTGACTGATTTTATTGGACCATGGATGATGACGTTTTTAAATCTCGGTACCGTTTTTCTCTAGAATTTCGGGTAGGTCAACCCCCTGTTAGAAGAAGGAAATTCTGAATCTTACGTTTTTCGGAAACCCATCGGGAGACCTTGTGGTACCCCCACCTGTTTCTAGAGAGACCACTTTTGGATCCCTTGAGTCGTAAGATACTGATTTTCTTGGAAAATATGGCGGACCTGAGTCCGGACTCGACCTTTTTGCACCTCTGGGCGTCTGATCTTGATTTTCTTGTGATTCCCGAGTCTGTTCCTGATTTTCTAGAGAAATATTGGATATATATATATATATATATATACATGTAAAAGATTGTAAAAGATTGTTAAAGACATTAAAAGGACAACAAAAAGTTGAAACATATTAAAACTAATCAATTATCATGACTTGATATGATTTGTATTGATTTGTTGACAGTCCTGGCCACTATACGGTAGTCAGATGGGTAGTCCATCGAAATCGAACTTTCGAATCTTCGATCGAACTTCGATCGAAAACAGATGAAAAAAGGCTGATGCTCGTGGAGTCATTGCCGGGGGATGCCGGGGGATGGGAATCCTAGAAAATCAGGCTCTCAATTACAAAATTTTGGTATTTTCACCATTCAGACTTGGCAAAAAAAAGACTTCGAAGAGCCCCTCCAATTTTCTACCGGGCTTTTTGCACCGCTTGATAGAATATGGTTTTCAGTGCGGGTGAGATTTTCTAGTATGTCTGCTATTGGTTTGATCTCAGTGGGTGATTTTCTTGGGTCCCCACGTTTGCGAACATTCATTTTCTAGTAGAAAATGAGGTAGGCCAACCTCCCCCTGTGAACTCGTACCCGGATGTTTTTAATGAGTTTCAATGAGGAATGGACTCAAGAAGCACAAAGGATGCTGCGAGAGTCTTTTCTGTCTTTGGTCGCGTAGTGCCAACGTTCGCACGACAGCGGTCTTTTGTGGTATCGCAGCTTGCTTGCTTCTCAGCTCTGCTACAAGACTCCGATGGTACCGGGTGAATATTGAAGCTTTGCAATTTGCCCGTGCCAAGCTGCCGTTCGGGCTAGCTTGCTGCCTGCGTAGCAGTGGCGCAATGGAATACATGGTTGTCTGTGCTTCTGGCAAAAATCAAGGAGACTGTCATTGATTGACCTGCGTGCCTTATCCGCAAAGCTCCAATGTCAGCATGCTATCTGACGATGTTGTGGTCCCGGATGTCTTGTTCGTTAAGCCACATGCTGGCTGGCATCTGTTCTCCTCGAACAGATAGACTAGTGAAGTCTGATTCACTTGCGCGGGCATTGACGCAACGTGTGAAGATGTCCCGCTACATGAACTAGTCTTTGAAACTCATCACAATTCTGTCGCACTTGGCCGGCATTGACGCAAGGTGTGAGATGCCCCTCTTCGCACAGAAAAAGATGCTGCTGCAAAGCGCCTCTGCTCGGACCCCTGTTGAAGTTTGCAGTCTGTTCCTGCGCTGAAGTTCCTACCTGCCACTTTTGTCTGCGCAATGACACCGCAGCGACAAAATTTGCAATTGGTAAGTGATCTCTGCTCTGGAAGCTTTGACCCAACATGTTTGCCGCAGTCATGTTCACTATGCCTGACCTCGCTTGTTACGTGTCGTTGTTTTTGGACGTCAACGCACGTCGTGGAATCCTGCTCGCGCTGCTTTGCTGCCAGGTACCTGTCCGACCTCATCCTGGAGATGCGTTTGCCGCAGTGTCCGAGATGGTTGCTTTGACGCAACGTATGAAGAGGCAACCACCTGCTTCCGCCAAACACCTGTCGCAGTCCATCATTTCCCATGATGGTCTGCGCCCAAACGCTTGGCGACGCTGCTCCTGACGCCGCAAGCCTCGTGCCGCTCGCAGCTTTTCATGGCGTGGGGCATGTTCTGTGTGTGGCCACACAAAACGGTTCTCTCTCTCTCTCTCTCTCTCTCTCGCTCACACTCTCTCTCTCTCTCACACTGACACACACACGCCGGCGCAACATTGCCACACACATACGCACACATCGACTTCTCTTTCACACACAGTTTTTTGCCCCACACAACCGCTTCGCGCACCACTCTGTCACTGACACTTCTGTCGCGCGTGCCTCTCACACACATCTTTCACACGCAACACGCCTTTCGTGTACAGCTCTGTCACGCACATCCCATTCAAACTATCTCTTTCCCATCATGTCCTACCTCTTTCTTCCTTCCACCTATTTCATTTCCACATCTGTTTGGTGGTAATTATTTGGAAAAAATACATGTGGGGTTATCCAGTCGTTAAATTTGGGAGACTTTATTTTTGAAAACGTATGGCGTTTTTTGTATATTTCATCCGGAAAAGTGTAAGGGTTCTGGTCAGCTCACCTCCCTGACAAAGCATTTTGGCTTTCAATCTTTCAATCCTTCGAAGTCTGACAACATTTCGCAGCAGATGCAGTTTGTCTACCTGCTGTGCCTTGCTTTGATTATTCCAGGTGTGGCAGAAAGATTTCATGGTCATGCCAGGGTTCATCGGATTGCAGGTGGTTCCATCGATCTTCCTGATTTGGATGAAGTGAAGAAGTGGGCTGCCTTTTTTTCCAGCAAGGAAGGTGGCCAAATGTCTTCCCCCAATGCAAGGGACAAAGCCTTCGACGTTCTCAAAGGAAACCACCCTGACTTGGATGAATTGAAGAAGTGGGCTGCCTTTTTTATCAGCAAGGAAGGTGCCGAGAGGAATTTTCAGAACGCAAGGGACAAAGCCTTCGAGATTCTCGACGGAAACCACCCTGATTTGGATGAAGTGAAGAAGTGGGCTGCCTTTTTTATCAGCAAGGAAGGTGCCGAGAGGAATTTTCAGAACGCAAGGGACAAAGCCTTCGAGATTCTCGAAGGAAACCACCCTGATTTGGATGAAGTGAAGAAGTGGGCTGCGTTTTTTGCCAGCACGGAAGGTGGCCAAATGTCCTTCCTCAATGCCAGGGACAAAGCCTTCGACGTTCTCAAAGGAAACCACCCTGATTTGGATGAAGTGAAGAAGTGGGCTGCCTTTTTTGCCAGCAAGGAA
>BGPT01001551.1:203825-219053 GCA_003297045.1 Symbiodinium sp. clade C Y103
GGAAGGTGCCGAGAGGAATTTTCAGAACGCAAGGGACAAAGCCTTCGAGATTCTCGAAGGAAACCACCCTGATTTGGATGAAGTGAAGAAGTGGGCTGCCTTTTTTATCAGCAAGGAAGGTGCCGAGAGGAATTTTCAGAACGCAAGGGACAAAGCCNTGATTTGGATGAAGTGAAGAAGTGGGCTGCCTTTTTTATCAGCAAGGAAGGTGCCGAGAGGAATTTTCAGAACGCAAGGGACAAAGCCTTCGAGATTCTTGAGGGAAACCACCCTGATTTGGATGAAGTGAAGAAGTGGGCTGCGTTTTTTGCCAGCACGGAAGGTGGCCAAATGTCTTTCCTCAATGCCAGGGACAAAGCCTTCGACGTTCTCAAAGGAAACCACCCTGATTTGGATGAAGTGAAGAAGTGGGCTGCCTTTTTTGCCAGCAAGGAANTTCCTCAATGCCAGGGACAAAGCCTTCGACGTTCTCAAAGGAAACCACCCTGATTTGGATGAAGTGAAGAAGTGGGCTGCCTTTTTTGCCAGCAAGGAAGGTGGCCAAATGTCTTTCGTCAATGCCAGGGACAAAGCCATGAAGATGGTGCTGCCAGAGCCAGAACCAGAGCCAACCACCCCAACAACTACTCCGACAACTACTTCGAAGATGTTGGATTGCGATGCCCCTCCCAGTCCGAAAAACGGAGATCCCTTTGGGGGGATTTGCAAGGAAGGTGGGGAGTGACCAAATTCGTTGTTGATCGGTTCCCATCGGAGGTTCATGCCCCTACCTGGTCTACGGGGGTTTAGTAAGGACTGACCCATTATTTAGCGGAACCACGAGGCCCCAACCAACAGAAAGGTATGACAGGTTGCGTTTTGAACACTTCTCAGGTGTCGCGCAAGGTGGAAAACTCCGGCATGGTCAGCGCTGCAGCCCCATGTGCAGATTGGGCCATGCCCCTCAACCTCCCAGTTTGACTTGTGACAATGGTGTCATTGGCTCCTTTGAATGCCCTGAATACATTGATCCTCTTCAGTTAGCGTGTAGGGAGAAGTGTTCGGCTGAGGGCAAAGGCTACAAGTACCAAATGAAGGGAGGTCAGCCTTCCTGTGAATGTGTCACCGCAGGCAACGTCCTCAAACTGCCTTTCTGACCACGATGCAGTCACGGTTGTTGGATGGCAGGTTTCGTCAATCTGTTCATGGAATCGTGCGTCATGGGCGGTTTCAAAATCTGCAATTGGCAATGGAAAATCAATTTCTTTTACGTGATTTTATCATTTAATCGAACTTGCCTGATTTTCCAACACGAAGGTATTGAACCAACAAATACACAGGGGCCCCCAAATCTCAATTGGGGTATAAGCCCGATTGCGCAGATCTTCCCCACAAACCCTAGTTGTATTCTGCAGAAATTGCATGAAAGTATATGTATGTATAAATCCCTATACGTACTATACATGTATATTATTGGTGAAAAACCAATTCACATAAGTCTCCGGCAGCACTGTGGGATCTCCCTCTTAGCACAGCGCAGAAACGCACAGGACTGGAGAGATGAACCTTGGGAGTACAAGAACGAGCAGTACGAGGTGGTACAGTACATGATCCGAACATATTTCGTTCTTTTTCGGACCCACATTTGCATGTGCATGCACACACACATATCTATATCTAATATATATCTATGTTTAAATACATAGTATAAATATATAGAGATTTGTGTAGATATACATATATCTGTATATATATATATATTGACATAGATGTATATTATGTGTGGCCTGTAGTCTAATAGTCTAGTCGAAGGAAGTTTAGAAGTCAAACTTCCGACAATGTGGACAGATGGAAAAGCCAAGATGGGAAGAGGCACAGCAGAGAGAAGCTCAGACAGGAGAAAGTCAGAAGAGAGAAGATCAGACAGGAGAAAGTCAGCAGAGAGAAATCAGACAAGAGAAAAGGTAGGAAAGTCGCGAAACACTGTGGTTTTTCCGATGTTTTGTGGCTCCGCAGGGTCAAAAAGTAAGGTAGCTAAAGCGGCGGTTGCGGAGACATCCACTACACTACACGACACGACACGACACTACATTACACTGCAGCACACTACAACTACAACTAGAACTACAACTAAACCTACTACTAGATCTACATCTACAGCTACTACGACTACAGCTACAACTACACTACACCGCATTACAAATACAACTACGACTACAATTACAACTAAAACTACAGTTGCAACTACAGTTGCAACTACAACTACGCAACTGCACAACAACAACTACAACGGCAACAGCTACAACTAGAATTACAACTACAACTACAACTACATGACAAATACAGCTGCAACTGCAAGTACAGCTAAAACTACAGCTACAACGACAATTACAACTACACAACTACACAACTACAACTACGACTACAACAGCTACACCTAGAATTGCAACTGCAACTACAATTACAACACTACAACACTACAACACTACAACGCTACAACACAACAACAACTACAGCAACTACAACAACTACAACAATTACAACAACTAGGACCACAACTACAACTATTACAAATACAACAACAACAGCTACAACTACAACTACTACACAACTACAACCACAACTACAGCTACAGCTACAACTACATGACAACTACAACTAGAGCTACAACAGCAACAACTACAACTACAACTACACAGTGCTGCCTCCAACCACTTGTCGGTCCATCAGTGGGTTCGCTCTGCCATCCATGACTCGCAACAACCAACTTCTCCTGTAGGTTTCCTATCTTTGAAACTTCCGCCACCGCCTTGTGCGGTACTACTGGTAGCCGTTTGCGGGGCTGGGCGGTTTCTTTCGATGTTCGTTTAGTTTTTTGCTTCATCAATCCACTGGACAATTGCGGTTCTTCTAGGCATTGATTGTTGGTTGAAAATCATTTTTTTTGTGGCTAAATACCAATTACATCCCACCTGACAATATGATACATCACCAGTTTCAGTATGGTTAGTTCATGTTCCTGAATAATACCGTTGACTAGCATTTTGTAGGTGAAATCCCTATTGAATAGCCCATTTTTGATCATGTTGAATCATGTTGTGGGTCCCAAATAGCCTCCGTTGGAGACCGATTTCGCCGTGAAACGAAACACACCGAGTCAAGGCCTACTACCGACGTCAAGGCATTTGCTCTGAGGCTCGGGGTTCAACAGCAGATTTACAATTTTTGCCAACATTGACAAACCGGACAGATTCTTACATATTACAATTTTATATAAACATGTATATATAAACATGTATATACATATATACATACTATTCTCTGGTATGTAATGTAAGGTAATCTCACGCCATGTCATTGATGTTTGGTGATTCCGGCCGGCCTTTGATGGAATCTCGTTCCGGAGCACGGTGTAGCTGCGAAGCTGTTGGATATATTTGGTTGGTCAAAACTGTGATTGCTGGCCATGCGTCATAGTCTCACCTGCTGATGTGAGAACATACGATTGGTACAGTAAACGTATGCCTTTGAAAAAAAATACGAACCAAACACAAAAATCAGGCTCAGGTTGTCAAACCCAACAAAAATCTGGCAATATCTATCGTCAAACATCCCATGATGTCAAGTCTTTTGATCTGGGTTTTCGCCAAACATGTTACAGAACCCCCCCAAATCCAATTGAATCCACTGGTTCATCATCATTTCTTGGAAATGAAGATCAACAAAAAGAAATCATCATTTTTCTATTCATGTGCACTGGCCATGATTTTTGCGCCATCTTAAGCTCTGCGATAGGAGGAATTCCTCAAGATGCTTGAGACACTGCGGACGGGTCTTCCTGTTTCAACCTCAGGGAAGATTCCCATGTGGAAAAGTCGCATTTAACCATCGATTTCTTGGGATTTCATGGGGATTTCATGAGGATTTCATGGGATTCAATGGGATTTATGGGTAAATAGTGGGGATATAATGCGGATATGGTGGGAATATCAATGGGACATCATGGGAATTTCCACTTGGTAATTTAACAGTTTGCGATGGAACACCACCATTTTGGAAAACAGTAAATCATCGAAATAAGATGGGTTATTATCCATAGCTATATTAAATTACCAGAGGGTATACCCCATTATCTGGAAAAGTGCAGTTTTTTCCGTTCCGTTGTTTCTTTTTTGGTTGGGAAAAAGATCGGACATTTCCAAATCTTTTTTTGGTGGATTCTCTCATCCAATAATCCTTTCTTTCTTGGATGGAACAAAATTGTGTTTTTTTTGCTTTTCCATATTATAATGCTGATTCTGCCATGCAATGGATATGATTGTAGGAAATCTGATATGACTACTAAGATGTGTGAATTCATAGATCTTCGAAACCATCGAAACAAAACAGAAAGACACATTGGCAAAACGAAACAGAAGATGGCATTCTAACAGAAGAACCCCCCAGTGGACATTTGTTATTCGAGCCTCCACAGCTCGATGCTGAACAGCACCGGCTGTAGGTGGCGATTCGTGTGAATCGCATGCGTCCGGCGACCCGGCCGGGTGATGATAAACGATGTTGGGGTAACGGTTCGGGTAAGGTAAGCCGTTGGGGGGGATGGTTGGGGGAATGGTTGTAACGATTTTTTGGACTCGGATTGACTCGGACTGGTAGTTTTTCATGGCACAGGACCTCCCCTCACGCAGGCCTGGGCGCAGCGTCTCTGAGAGAACGCTTGGAGGAATTGGCCGAGAAGTTCAGTCGTGTTCCCGGCCTTGCGGAGATGTTTTACTCGATTTTTCGGGGTGCAACGGTTAGAACATTTTTTTTGTGGTTTTGTGTTTTAAATGGGCTCACATGGCTATGGGTATTTTAGTGTTGCAATTTCGAGATGGATGTAGACTTTCAGAATTGTGTGTAATCTGACTATATGGCCAAATTACTAGGGAAAATGACGAGTAAGCAGAATGGGGTACCCTCAGACGAACCCACATTTCCCTGGAGGAATATCCCACGTAAGACTGGGGATATCTTTGCGTGTGGGGGCATGATGGTGATATAATGATGATGTATACAGCCAAAACTACGGTTATATACAGTGATTGATGAAACTGGATTGGCCTATGATGGTTATCCATTCAGAGTATTCTTGAACACGGCGATTAAGGTGTGTTGTTGGAGGTCTATATGATGGTTTTCTACACGATTGTTACATGAGTCAAGTCATCGGGGTGCCTTGACCACTGATTCTTTTGTTCTCCATGTGCCGACGAGCGAATTTTTGGGATGGCTTGAGACCAACAATCAGAATCAAGCCCACTATACGGGTGTGGACAGTGAAGATGATATGAGCCTGCTGGTGAGTCGTGGGGACAACCTGAATGATGTTCATATTCAACACATTCATTCTACGAAACAGACCAATGGGAGATCTGAGCAATCGGATGAGGAACGAAGACTTTGATGTTGAGATGGTGACCGCAGCGTGGCTAAGGTGATCCAGAGATGCAATGCTATGCTCCTCAGAAGTTGTCTTGGTGTGGTCCCGAGATTTTTTGGGTGAAATCTCGGGTGGAAACGCTGTGGAAAGGAAGGACTCAAAATTAGTGTGGTGGAGACAAGTTAAGTTTTTTTGTTTTATTTATTTTTTGTGGCAGTTTGACTTGGACATGATACTTAGAATCTTGTACTTGCAGATACTCGAAGCAGGATTTTTAAACTACCTGGGGATGGAAAAGGCTGAAAACAACTGAAGACAGGACTCCAAGAAGTGGTGATTTTGGCATGACCAAAAAATGGTTGTTGGATACCCTGCTGTGATTACTAGTAACATCGCCATGGTGATCTTATGTTCATTGCTCAATTACCAGCAACTCAGCAACTTTAGTTGTCCAATACCGAAGGTGCAACCAAACTTTTTAACTTAAGAACATACATCTCCCATCATCTCCCTATGTTTGGTAGGTTCTCCGACTTTGCTTGGCAAATGGCCGATGATTTTCGGTATGCACCGAATTTGATTTGTCAAACCAGTTGTGAGAGGTCGTTTGTTCACTGATTGAGCCAGCTGTCCGAATGATGAGGTACTCCCACGGCTTTGGTTGGATGTGGCCCAACCTGGAACGTGTGCTGGCGAGAATGTCAAACCCGGAGTTGTGACGTCACCCCTGGGTTACATACATACATACATACATACATACATCCATACATACATACATACATCCATACATCCATACATCCATACATCCATACATCCATACATCCATACATCCATACATCCATACATACATCCATACATCCATACATCCATACATCCATACATCCATACATCCATCCATCCATATATATTGTTTTTGGGTTTGCCCTTTCCGCTGTTTCATCCGATTGATCTTCCCCATAAAAAATGGCAACTGAGGCATTCCGAATTTTTTGGACAAGCCCCTACCCCCATGATTTGCTCATTCGCCCCTCTGCGGGAATTGGAATTTCTCTGTTCCAGGACGACTGGCAAAACATCCAGTATTTTGGGAGCGGGACATGTAGATTTATATTCCCGAAACAAGACGTCGGTCATGTATGATCAAAGGGTTCAAGGGGGTTCCCATTGTTTACCATTATTAATCATTACAGACCATTGTCAGCCATTATAAATCATTATCGCTCCAGCATTTCTTAGGATGAAATGATGTATTCATACAACTGCTAAGTTGGAACCATTTCTTTGGATTCCGTTCAGTCCAAAACTGGGGGTCCGAATTGTAACAGTCAAATGGGTTCGTCCAAAAACATTGCTCCCCCAAAATCATAGTGGTTGATCATCATATTTCCCCTTATTTCATGGCCATAAAGTTTGGATATACAAGCAGTTTCTGGGCAAACCCAGGTTTTTTTCAAGGTTACTTGAGTATATCCAAATCGTCCAAATCCTACCCTGACCTAGCAGTTTTATCCCCTATAGACATATCCACTAGTATCCCACATGACAACACAAGCAGGTATACGCGCAATATTCTTCATTTTCTATAAGATGTCTAATCCCATTTCCGTGATTCTAATCACCTCCATTCTATGGTCTCAAATAAGTGATTTCGTTCCCTACTTTTTCGCATCGTTTCCAAGGCGTGTTTGATATGGGGATGGGATCATTCCCAACAAATCCATTCAATATGCCATTGTTAAGCGTTCAATATCCCATCATGAACCATCACTATATAACAATCGTTATATAATCATTACCAATCATCATTAAGCATCAGTACTCATTCTTAACCATTACTAGCCATTAATAAATGATATTAACCATTATTAGCCATGTCTTGTTTCTGTGGGGACGATTCAATGCCTCATCCCTTACCGATCTCCGTTGAAGCGTTTCCAGGTCGTGTGATCAAGAAAGACCAGCGTCATGCTGGGCTGAAGGAGTGATCCAGCTGAAGCCGAAGGGTTTGAAGGTTACGGCCAATGGGGGTTTCCTAAAATAGGGCTACCCCAAAAATGGATGGTTTGTAATGGACAATCCCTTTAAACTAGATGATTTAGGGGTACCCTTATTCTAGGAAACCCCTACATCTATTTACTACTCAGCTAGAATATCTATGCTTTTTGTTGGATATCTTCTAAATTTTGGCCATGTATTGCAATCAATAGTGGGTCTGACCAGCAGGATATTGCAGGTTAAGCAACAGGAATGGGTGTAACAGCCAATCGAATCAGGGTAAACAACGGATTTTTAGGCGTGTACCTTGGGGTTAGAAACTGGGGCACCCCCAAAATTCAATTGTTTCTATGGATTGTTTGATTTTCAGGCGGCTTCGACTGATGATGGATTTTTGACAGTTTCCCTGTACCAAAATCAGCAGGTGTGTGCAAAAGTGCGGTAGCCCTAAATACCCAATGGTTTATCATTTAAACGTCTCTTAAAACATGCCATGCCTTTGGAGTATCCAAACCATTTTGGAACCAGCGAGGATGAATTGCTGGGATCTACCAAGTCCTTGATAAGCATCGCAAACTTTCCACCAATGACAGGATACCTTGCGGTAAATTTCAACAAAGATATGGACATCCATGGGTTTTCTTTGGAAATGATCTACACCTGCTGTAGGTTTTCCAAATCTATCTTAATTTACTGAAGCGTATCCCATTTTATATCAAGTTAAAGTTTATATCCCATTTGTATGTTTTGTATATTGGTGAGTGGTATTTCCCCAAAAATCCGAATAATATCACGATTGTTGAACACAGTCCATTCCCTTTTTGATAATTATCCTTTTTCCAAAAACGGGAATAATACGGGCAGCCCACGGTTTATTCTTGGGGTTTACCACATTATAAACATATACTGTACAATTTTATATCCTCTAAAGAAAATCTGATCTCGAAAAAAATCAGCAATCGTCCAGGTATTTGGCACAACGCGAGAGGGCTGGTCTCATTTCACGGCAGGAGGCGGCCCTTTTTTCATGGTTGAGTTCTGTATGAAACCCGTGGGTTTTGGTCAATGTTTTTGTTGGGATTGGGATATGATGTGGTTGAGTATATCCCAATTCAAGGGGGATCGTGCTATTCAGGGACTGAACATGAGGTACCACACATTCCAATGGTGTTTCCACATAGTTTGCCCAGTCGGGTGCGGATGGATCAACAGACTTTCCCAACACAGCGATGGTCCCATAGGTGACATGACACATACCCCTAGTACACACCTATGGCAAATAGCCAAATGGACACGGCCCAGAATTGTTGACCCACAAAAATGGATGGCTTTGAGATCCTACAAAATGGATCTTTCCTTGTGGCTTTGGACCTCATGTTTGAGTCATATCCCCATCCCATTGGTGGCTCATCGGGGGGGAGTATCGGCCGCGCCGACCCGCCTTGCACAATGCAGCCGCCCGTGGGGGGAACCTGGAGGGATTTCTGTACGGAAGTGGGGCAGTTGATGCCGTAGTGATGGGGCATAAAACCATGGGAAAAATCGGATGTGGGGAGATTAAACAATTTGAGATGAAAAGTGGAGACTTGAGGTTTTTGACAAAGCAAAGTGAAGAAAACATGGGGAGTTCAAGCAATAAACAAGGGCGATTTTATGAGAACAAGGGAGAGGCCCCGACAAGTACGGGTGAAAAAAAGGGGTCAAACCTAGAAATGGGTGTTTCACTGCGAAGCATCATAGGGCTTATTCCTAGGCATTCATTCTGAAGGACTATCGACCAATGCTCAGATTAGAATTTGCAAAAACATTGACTAATATATTTCACCGGTGCTTTTGGGCTAGTGATGGGATTCTTTGCAATGCACTATCGTGATGTTCACTTTCATGGAATCGGGCGCAACTGCAATGCCAAACTACCAAGCAAATTACCACTTAATCTTTTGCTACAGCCACCAGATGTATCGGGATTGACAGCATTTTGTAGAGGGAATGTGCACTGACATCAAATACCAACCACCAGCCGCCATGATTCAATGGCATTGCTTGATAGAAAGCCGTCAGCTCCAAAGAAATTGCATGCTCAAGAATTGGGGTAAACCTGAAAGGTTTACTCGACCAGTCTGGTGATACATCAATGGTGAATTTTCAGTGTTGGCAAACCTTAAACATCCTAATTTGCTAAAGGATTACAATCCCCCGGATTTCGAAAGACATTTGTGAATTGGGATGAAATGATATGACTTAAAGTGACTTCTCTTGGGATTATCCGGATCTTCAAGTCTTGTTACCTCGACTTCGCCGCACCGAGGCCGGCTTTCCTGCAGGGAAGCAGGTTCGCTGGGAAAATCTGCAGGAACTCCGTACTTGTTGAGGTAAAAAAGCAATCCATCCATTGAATGGAATCTTTTGACTCAAAATGAGGAATCTTCAGAAATTTATGAACAAGTTGGACTAGCAACATTTGTTCGCAGGGGATACTTCTCGAGGTCACATGATGAATTTCAGAAGCCATTGAAACCAGAATTTCACTTTTGGACAGCACCCTTCTGTATATCTGCCCTCTGTGAATCAGTCACATTGCTTGCAGGAAAATTCTCCAGCCATAGTTCGACGATCTTCCCATATATGTACTGTAGATGCCCATGGCTAGTTCCGGGATTTCCCATTGCTGCCGTTGCCAATGTTTGATTGCAGGAGGGTAAATATATCAGCCCATATCCATATGTATGTTTGCTTATAGATGTTGATAACATGCATATAAATTAGATATATATATATATATGTGTATTTGTACATTACATACACAATATGAATCTTCCTCCATAAACAATATCTTTTTTCCTCGTGGTTGGTGTTCGTTCAGATTCGCCCCAGTCCCAAAAGGTCCGGGGCCGCCCAAGGCATGGCGGACCTTGCCCATGACATCCCATCGGGCAAGAGGAGCCGGCCATGGGGGATCCATGACTTGGATGATTTGGGGTACCTCGATTTTAGGACACCTCCATTTTTGGGGATGGACACTGGGGTACAAGGGTTTTGACCCATCTCCATCTGTTGTTGTTTTTGTTGTGTATGATTTTTTTCATAGGGAAAAAATGTCCTTAAGGTCGTGGGAATGGGTGTTTGAAGAGCTTGCAATTTTATTTGGCAACTTTCATGGAAAATTCAATCAAACCACCAGATGGAATGGACATTGGTGGTGATTTTCCCATTCAAATTTGCAGACAACCCATCGGTTGATGAACATCCAACCTGCGAAATTTTGGTGTGAACACCATCACCATCTGCAAATTCCTCTTCGAATCTTCATCTTTGTTGGTCAACTCCCCCATTTTTTGTGAATGACACCCAATTTTTTTGTGATGCATCCCCAAATCCTTGGAGTTCTTCGGAACTGTCGGTTTTTGTCATGGCCGCGGCGAATTTTTGTGGTCTCGGAGGATTCAGATGAGTTTGATGCCCATGCTGATGATGCTGTTGCTGTGGCTCCCTCAGCATGGCAACCTTTTGGGGTTCCGCTCCAAACATTTCGATGGTTGAAGAGTCGTGGTTTAAATGATTTTTGGAAGTTTCCAACTCGATGATCTCCAGCAAAAAAAAGTGGCTGACAATGTGGTTAAGATTCCTTTTTTTAGGTCGCAATGACAGGCAAATCTCAAATTTCCTCAGATGGGGGACCCATTTTTTTGAGTACAATGATGAGCTTTGGGTGATACACTGCTGCTAGGGTTTTCTGGCATAGAATGAACAAAAAATATGGGGAAAAAAGCAGCAACCATGGGAAGTAGTACAAAAACAACAAAAACGCCATTCTTCGGAGATGGATCACCCCGAAAATGTGGCGTACACATCATGACATCGCCAAATGGTGCTTCAATAGCGGTTGGGACACCTCGCAAGGTCGAAAGTCTCTGACCTGTGCCCAAGTTTGGCTCTGAAATTGCTAGGCCCTGCTAGGCCATTGTTTCGGTATGCAGATTGAACATGCGGGAAACCAAAATCTCAATCACTTGGCACAACTTGAGCCTTCGAAGGCCAGATACTGCCACACAACACCATGGCACCGGATCCTTGGTGCTTAATAAACATGTTGCTTTCTCCGATGTTTTGCAAACCTTAGGAGAAAAACTCACAATTTTTGTTGATGAGGTATCGGTATCCGATTCATTTTGGTAAACTCCCAATGTTGGTTAAAGTCCAAAGTTTGCTGAATCCAAGTAAGGTTCGTCAAAGTCGTCCCAGTTTGGGCTGTGAAGACCTGATGTCTGTCGTTAAAGTCCACTCCTCGGTGGTAAAACTCCAATGTTTGCTGCTTCAACTCGCAACACAACTGGTATATAAAATCCAATCTCTGTTGCTAGAATTCCCAGGTCTCGCAGATTTTACTGTATCAAATTGCAATATATTTGCTGCAAAGAACCCAAGTTTTGCTGGTAAAAAACATCCAAATCTTGCTGGATAAAATCCAAATTTTGCTGCTTGACCCCCCCAATTCTTGACCTGTTTTTGGTACCACTCCCGCCCCCCCCTCCAAACGCTGCATCCTCCCCATGCGCTTGCCATGGCTGGGCGCTTCCGCGGCTCTGGCCCTGGCCGTGGTTGTGGCCGTCGTCCGCGGCGACGTGCTGTGGAACGGCGGCCGCAGCGTGCCGCTGCTGAACTGGTGGCGCCCCAAAGGCTTCGAGCGGCGACAGATGGAGCAGATCGACCTCACGGGGAAGGTGTGACGAAGTTGGGGATTGGGGGGATGGGGTGGATGTTGGGATTTTTGGCAATTTTGAGTGGAGAAGGATGATGTTTGGATTGGGGTTTGGCGAAATTTAAGTTTTCCAAGGGGAGGGTGGTGATTATTGTGAACATGATCGTAAAACCATACAAAACCAACTCGGTTTCTTGTGTTTAAAACCAACTTGTCATAGATGAAATCCAGTATTTCTTTGCCAAATCCCCATTTTGCTTGGTTAGATCCAATTTCTTGCTAGCTAAATCAACCCATTTTAGGGTTAAATCAAATCCAAATTTCTTGTAGTCAAAACCCCATTTTGGTTGGTGCAACCGTCCCATCTGTGTCGATGAACTCCCAATGTTGGTTTGCGAAATCCAATTTAGGTTCATTAAATCCCAATTGATGTTACTTAAATTTCAATGTTTGTTAACCAGTTTTTAGTTGATCCCAAATGTTAATAAAACAGGTTTTAGTTAAATTGGCTCAATCACCTCATTTTACTTTCTTCAAACTCAAAAAACCGGCAGGTGGCCTTCGTCACCGGTGCCTCCACAGGGTTGGGCCGCGAAGTGGCCATGCAGTGGGGGACACCAAGTGGTGGCTGGGACGGGTTGTGTCTTTTTTGATCTTCTGCGATCAATGTTGATTTATAACGAGCGAACCATAGTGTGTCTTTTGGGTGTTGTCTACATTGATGGGTTCACTAATTTTCATACCTGCCATTGTAGGGATGGAAGCTACATCCACAACTTGACAATTGATGTGTTAAATCACATCACACATTTTTACCCATTGCTTCAATCAATTGCTTTTTGTTTCATTACCCATTTGGCAAGAAAAAAACGACCCATGGCTGAATTTTCCCAATTGTTCTCAGGTGAAATTGGCCATGGACGATGAACTCCCCATGGTTTCGCCAGGTTGTCCCGCGCCAATGCCACGGTCTTCGTCGGCTGCCGCGATGTCGCCAAGTGTCGTCGCGACTTTGGTGAGAATGCCATGGCGTTGGACCTGGCGGACATTTTGGCCCGTGAAAATGGGGAGGTTAGGCCATCGAAACATGGGGATTTAACCATGAAAAATGGGGAAACATGGGATTTTGCTGATTTAACTATGCGTCAATGGGATAGTTAAACATATTCAAATAACATTTACTGATTTAACTGATTTAACTGTTAATGGTCAATGTGGACTGTGGATTTTACAACAACATTGTCTGAAATAAGTGTTTCTTATGTGGGCGAATGCAATGGACATGGGATTTAAATGAAGTTGGATCAGGTGAAAATGGTGGCTAAACCGAGGATATGGGATTTCCCATACACAAACAACAACGTGGGTATCTAATCCATGAAAAGGCAGTTTCAATTCATGTGAAATTGAGATTCTAAAGTTGAAAGTTGGTGTTGATGAACGTCGGAATCTCACTTTGCCAGTTGCAAGTCTTCATTTCGAGTTCACATTCAAAAATGTTGAGTGAAACCGATGACTTCCGGATGTTTTCCCACCAAAACCTCCATTTTTCCTGGGATTTTTCCATGACACCGGAGGGTCCCCCAGGCCATGTCAACTCGTTGCCGCCGCGTCGCAGGATTTGCAGCAAACCGCCGCAGTGGCGCGGCAGATTTTGGCGACGCTGCCAGCGCTGCATATCTTGGTGACTTGGAATTGTGGGAAGTTTGTCCTCCAAAATGGGTGGATGATTTTGGGTACTGTACTTGCTGTATCCTCTTTTTGTTGAAGATGATTTGGGCTGATTTGGGTGTGTTTGAGGTTTAGCCCAGAAGCATCCAATGATCATTCGTTGTTTTGAAGAGGGAAAAGGATGATTTTGGGGAGCACGCCATGATTTTGTGAAACAGCCAAGTGAAGTCCATCATGCTCAGATAATTTCAGACATCCCAGTTTGGAGATTTCGTTTTGTGGTTGAAACCGTTCCAACAAGACTTGCCGCGAGGTGAACAATGCCGGTGTTGCCACACAGTTTCCCTACAACCTCACGGTGGATGGTGTGGAAACCACCTTCCAGGCTCGTGGATCAATATTTGGGAAACGGGACGAGAAACCAATTGTATTTTTCTGGAGTTGTTTTGTCCCAGAAGTATATCATCTCCAAATAAGTACCAATTATCCTCTGGAATTCAAAGATGGCTAGCTGGACAATTTCCCATTTATATCACTTCTAGATGGTTTTCCCAGCTAGCCTCCATTGAGTTCGGTGATTTTGCCCAAAAAACTGTATCCCCAACAAGCAGGTGGATTCATATGTCTATCATATCCCCTTGATATCCCCATGAAATCCCGATGAAATCACCATTTTTCATGGTGTCCGGTGGATTTCCCAGGTGAACTACTTGGGTCATTTCCTGCTGACGGAGCAGCTGCTACCACTGCTGAGCTCCGGAAGTCGCGTGGTGCACCTGACCTCGGGCGCGCACCGTGCGGCGCCGGTGGAGGTGCCCTTGACCTTGGAAGGTCCGGATGGGATGGGAGTTGGGTGGTGATGGGGATGTTTCCGGATTTCTTTTTCTGGAAACTTTTTTGAAATTTCTTGGAACTAGGGTTGGGCAATGCTTCTTTTGCGGAATTTTGAGTGATTTTTTTGGACCATTTTTTTTGGGGCAGCAGTTGGAGTTGATGGTTGGGACAACAGGTGTTATCAAACATGGCCAGCTGTAATATCCCCGATTTACTTCGATGATTTTCCCAGCTATGAGCCACCATTTGCGGGGGATTTTCCCAGCTATCAACCGCAAATTTTCGGTGGTTTCCCTTGATTTCCTTTCCCTTCCATCACAAACATCATATGTTTTGCCAACGGCCAGGCATCAACGACAAGAACATGGGACCCTACGTGACTCTGCCTGAGATGGGGTCATGGAACAACTACCTGGGGATGGCGGGCCATTCTCGATGGGGTGATCATGGGCTCTTGTAATCGCTTAGAAGATGCAGAAAAGATGCAATTTACCCTTGTATATTTTGGGATTGGATTTTACTTTTCAGTTTTTTCCCCAAACAGTTTACTGTTGGGGTTCTCAATTCTTTCTTAAGAGGTGTCCGCCTCTGTCCAGGTGGTGGTGTCCGGCTCTCCCGCTGTATACGA
>BGPT01001552.1:0-56347 GCA_003297045.1 Symbiodinium sp. clade C Y103
ACCCATGGCTGGCAGCTAACTGTGCATGGTTTGATCCTGAATACCTTCAGAAGACCCGGTTAGCGTTTGGACAAGACCCGGTTGCAGTCGTACTTGAATATATATATATATATATATATGTATATACATATACATCTAGTCTGTCTATGTATATATACATGTTAACATATATAGGGGAACTCACTCCAGTTACTTGCCAGTTAACACAATGGGATGATCCTCCAGGTAGGCTGTGCCTTGTACCCTCCGGTGTCATTAACTCCATGGCTGGCTGGGATATCTCCGAACTCGAAGGACATGCAAATGGGAAAAATCTATTTAAATGCAGGATTTTCCAGGAAGCCATATTTACTTACCAGAAGGTAGAGGCGCTTCAGTTTGCATGATTCACTGGAACATGTTCAGAATCAAGATTTCTACGGCTGAGGTTAGGTCTATTCTTGTGGGTCCTCTCCGCATGCTACCACGAGGTTTCATGTTCTGGGTAAACTTGGGGAATGGTTCATGAATCGCGTATGATTTCATTATCTTAGCCATGAGTCGTGAAGTAGACGTTTCTGCCCAAGAATATACAACATATATATATATATATACAGCAATATAAATGATATGTGTACGTGTATATATATATATATATATGTATATATAAATATACATATATTATATATATATATATATACACACATCATTTTAAACACATTTTCCAGAATAGTATCCAAAGGTTGGCCTTCATTCTTAGTTGGTGAGATTGTTGTGGCTTCCCTCACAAGTCATACGTGTACATCAGATCCGTATCTCTCAATTCGTTGCTTCATTTTTACAATGGTGCAATGATTGGGATCCATTGGGTACTTTTCAAAATACCTACTGTAGTGGATTTGTCAGTCAAATACTTAACATGTTAAAGGTTACCAGCCCTTTCTGGGTCGTTTCGTATCCTCTGTGTCCTTCCAAGCCCACCTAGTGTTCATGAACATTCCGTCTTGTCGCTGGTATTCCAATCCCATATAAGTTTTACACCTTTTGATGATTCCCAGCCCGTTGTCACAGGAGCAACGTTTATCCCCCCATACTCCAACAGTTATCGATGATCCCATCATGCATGGTTGTCCCCACAGCTGATACTATCCCCATGATCACCCCCAAAAGAGTTATTATTCAGCTCATCCAACACTCTAAATACACTCTCATTTCATAAAATTATTCCAAGTATATAGATGGACTAGTGTTATATCATCCCAACTATTGCTATTCCATGCACTGATCTGGGTAAACTATAGCGCCCTCACTGCGATGTCACTGAAAATGATGATTAGGATTGGGGTAAACCATCCCAAATTGTCCAAACATTTCTGGTTGATTTTTGCGATACTTGAATTTCCTCATAGAATAACAAACATTACATAAAGATAAATTAAAATTACCAACCATTGCAGCCAGATGTGATGGGTTACTTTTTTACGTTTTTGATAATCATTGAATCTCCTCATAGAGTTCGTCTGGAA
Source organism: Symbiodinium sp. clade C Y103 (assembly GCA_003297045.1). Lineage (NCBI taxonomy): Eukaryota > Dinophyceae > Suessiales > Symbiodiniaceae > Cladocopium > Cladocopium sp. clade C. The sequence continues at coordinate 1,506 of BGPT01001552.1, forward strand.
CCATATCTATCGATGCGTGTGCCTGACAATGTACCCAGATTCATTGTTTTTTTGGAACCCCCGCAGAGGGCAAGAAGAGTCATATCAATTCATATCATATAGTGACCACAATTTGCCATCAAATTCTGGTTTGACATGGTTTGACATGGTTTTGACATGGTTTTGACATGGTTTTGACATGGTTTTGATGTGGTTTGACCTCTTTTTCTTTTCTGGGACTTCACCTTTACGAAAGTTCCCAAGGCCACCGGCAAGTCACCGAACCGCGAGGTCTCGGAGTCGAGCCCGACGCATCCCGGGACGCAGGCGGAGAAATCGGCGGAGCCCACCGAGGCCGGATGCACTTCGTGGCAAGTGCCATGGAAAATGGGTGCAGAATAGTTTTTGGATTTTTCCTAATTTTTGGGATTTTTTTAAAATCGGTTTTGGGATTTTTTTGGCCCTCCATATCCCTATGCGGTGGGTTTCTTAAAATGGAGGGATCCCCAAGTCACCATGGGGTTGCAACCTTTATTGGATCGGAAAGCTCCATGTAAGCATGGAAACATGGGGATTGCGCACGGATATTCATGGGAATCTTTTGACATATGATAGGGTATAGAAATATGAACAACAGTTGGACTATATGCATTTATGTTGGGGAATGGTCATCAATCCATGATACAGTAGGGAATTTTTTTGCTTGTGACTCGCCCATGACCTTTGAAGTCCCAGTGTAGGATGGATGTCAATACCACAACATATGCAATGTGTTTACCATGGCATACCATACCACACCACATGTGGGGACCCAAATTGATGTGGTATCCCCAATAATAAATGGGTAAATACTGGAGACGGAGAGAATCGTAATCTCAAATTGTTATGGTATAATCAAACATAGCATGGTCATTCCCCATTTCATGATTTTCCCGGCTACTTGTGCTATAAACCTCCATGTATCCAGGATTTTCCAGCTTGCATTATTCCCAAATCTATAGAGGGACTGGTTTTATTTCATCCCAACTATATATTGCTATCCCAGTCATTGATCTGGGTAAAAGACAACGACCTCAGTGTTATGGTAAGTCCAAAAACAACTTGCTTTACCTCAAAATTGTAAGGCCCAGGACTGCAGATGGCTTGGTCCCTTTCCAATTTTCGGGCTATTTGGCGCGTACCCAAATGACCAAATGGGTACAGTATGGGAGAAAAGTTGGGACACTATGGGATAGTAAAGAGATTATTCTGGTATATTCTGGTATTATGGGAGAATTGTCCCATTATGGTATTTATCACAATTCTCCCATAATTATCCCATAATTAAGAGATTATTCTGGTATTCATTCTGGTATATTCTGGTATTCTGGTATAAACTATCCCCAAATCTTTGTGTATGAAATTGGCCCTGTATGGATGGCCATAAAATGGTCCCCCAATGGTTGGTTGCTCGACTTGATATTGATAAAGGGGGTCGCCCAAAGAGCGATGACTGTTTCATTGCCACCCTCTGTTAACAGTGGTTTTATGAACTGTGGGTTCACATCATAGAATGCGCAAAACATGATGTAACTAGCGACTCACTCAAAGTCTAAGACGTTCAAGACACACACACAGAGTTCCATATCTTTTGTGTTGTTCATTCATGCAGGACACTGTTCAACATTCACTGGTCATGTTGCATGTCCAATTGGGGTTGTCTAGGGTACCCTCAAATGAACAATTGTTTGCAGTATATCGAAATTATATATATATATATATTATAATAGTATGTATATATATATATATGTATTCAACTCATCCATCCAATCAGAGGTTCCGCCAGTCCACCTGCCCGTGGCGTCTCCTTACGAGGCAGCAGAGGAGATGGACGAACCTGTGGCGGAGGAGGCCGAGCATCCCAATGATAAGTTCTTTTAGAGACCAGAACCCCCCCATTATAGTTAACAGTTATAGTTTTAAGTATCATAAGCCATAGCTATTAGAGTTTTGTCAGTTATGTTCACCAACTTAGCTATAGTGTATATATGTATATATGCATGATTGTAAATGCCGTTAATCTACGTAGCTGGATATTCCACATGTAGATATCTATACTTATATACATACAGTACGTGTAGATACTAGATACCACTCATCCACCTAGGGATATTCCATACACTAGGCTTAAAAGCACTGTTTGATGGGTTCCATTCACAAGGATTTTGAGGGGAACCGACACAACAATACTAGAATCCAACAGGATCCGCATCTCTGTTGGGGAAATCCAGGGATTTTGATGTGATGTATGTAGGTTCTCTTTGAAGATTTGGGTGACCTTTTTTAAGGAGCTGACATCTAAATCAAGCATGTCCTCTTGCACCATCCACGAGTCAATTCATTAAGCGGAAAACCTATCGGTCAATTGGTGGTTTGTGTTTGGAGCGTCCCGGAATGGGGGGGATGTGCAAAGAACCAGCGGTGGTTTCAAAGAATACAGATCCGAACCAGCCACTGCGAGTGATCATGCGAAAATTTTATAAAATTATATGGACAAGTACAGCAAGTACTTGGCTGGTCATTTTGGTCATTTTCGGTGTTCAATGCTTTGAGGCTGCTGTGATTCACCTTCCCAATTTCGGCCCTGTCTGCCTGTTGGATTTGTCATCCCATGCTCAATGCTTTGAAGTGGTTCTTGCTTTTCACACGGTAATACCTGAGATTGTTGAACCCAGTTGACCAGGAATATATACCCTTTGGTTATTGAACATAGTTATGAAACATAGCCCATCCATAGATGATATATATGATGATTAACCCAAAAACAATGTGATTTTTCATAGCTACTTCGGCTACTTTCAATAACGTAAGGGTACATACATGAATATACTATCTTTTTTGCGGCCAGCTCGCTTTTGCCAATCCCCAGATTCAATTTCATCCGGTATTGTGTGCTCACATCGGTAACTAACACCCTTAGTATCTAACACGGTAACTAACTAATCCTCGTGTTACCATGGTCACTCCTGTCCACAATGTCACTATATAATCTACAGATGGGTAGATGGCTAGTAAGTAGCCCTTTCTTTTCGCTGGTGGTTTCAAACATGTGGACATGTTTCGACATTTTTTGAACCTAGGACCTAGAAATGGGATGATGAGCAGCTGAGTTTCAAGGAGATTGTTTCACCAGCTCAGTCACCTGGGTGATGGTCATCCAGGCTGGCCAGGAAGCGGAAGTTGAAGCAGCGGAAGCAGCCGAAGAACTGTCGGCAGAGATTACCGAGGCGACGTGTGAAGATGAAATACTGGGGTGGAAGATGATCCAATGATCAAAGCAGCAAAGATTGGATTTACCCTCTGGTAAACTAACATAGCTATTGAAAATGGACATATTTCATGGGAAAATCCACTATAAATTGCCATTTTCAATAGCTATGTTAGTTCACCCGAGGGTATGCAGCCTTACTTTTGGATGTCTGGTTATTTTATTGCGATATGATCTTCAACATGGGGGTTGATGGGCTACCATTGTGTGCCAAAAGGTTCATTATTGGAGAGACTGGACATGTCTTACATATTTCTGGAAAAAGAATTGACATTGGAGTACTAGATTGACTAGATCATGATTCTGGAAGAGACCCTTTGGTCACGTAACATAGGGAACATGGTCCATTTTTAGCTGATTTGATTTACCTATCAAGAGTGGTGATTTTCCATAGCTACGTTGATTTACCACAGGGTACATGGCATCGCATGGCCGAGTGTCTGGGTTCCACATTGGATTTTGATCGCAGGAAGAATTAATGGCGGAAACCTCGGCAAGCAAGTCCCCGAAACGAGTTGCACCACTACAGGTCATGTCCATGATGTGTAATTATGGAATTGCTCCAGACTGACCATGTTCACGTCATCATTTTTGTTGGTAAGACACCTCTTCTTGCAGGTGAAACATCAGTTTTCAAAGGCTTCAATCCCCATTCTTACGTCTTAAATTGGCATCAAATTTCTATTTTGGGTAGTTAGATGTAGTTAGTCAATGTTAGTCACATCCACATTGACATGTTTCTTAATCCACACTTACTACCCATCAATGGGTAGATTCAAGAGGAAATCCACAGAAAACCATGGTTTTTGCCTCAAGATCTGTATGCAAAACCAATGCCCAGGTCTCCGGCGAGCGGGCACCAGCCACCGCTTCCCATGCACCCTCTGTGGAGGCAGCAAATGGTCGATGCATGGCAGAGAGACTGGCACCTTTTGATCGCCAGAGCGTAGTGGCTGATTAAAAGCCGCCGAGTGAGAGGTGTCTGAAATGTTTCAACTGCATTTATGTTTTTAGCTTCTTTTCAGATATTTTTAGACTGTGAGCACAGATCGATTCTGCCGATCCGACTGTGTACATAGAACAATCTTATTTCTTGTGAACCTGCAGTCAAGATAACCAACACGAAAAGACAGATTGACATCCTAACATAGGGTGTTGCGCTCACTTTTGCGGCAGCAAAGTTGCTATCTGTTCAATTTGTTATCTGATTTTCTTTGGGAAACCTATTCCACTTATTAGGAACGCCTTTGACTACCGGCAGGAGGATTTGGATGTGGCAGTCGTTGGAAGCTCAGATGAGCCAATCATGGCCACACCAGTTGGCATGTCATGCTTTTTGACGGATGGGAGGATGTGGTGATATAGAAGTGATGGCACCCGGGCTGAATGGTGATCAATTTTCATCATGTACCTGTTGAAGGAATTCTCAGTTTGAGGTTTTGTGATCTACCCAGAAATGGGAATTCCATGGAATTCCTTTTGAGCGATCAGCGGAACCCGTTGCTGTTGCATTGAGAGATTCCTCAAATACATGCATCAACCTTTGGTAGGGCATGGTAGGGCCTTGTTGAACCGATGGCAACCCGAGCCCAACCCCCCAAATGAGAATCACTGTTTCCCAAGCTCACATGGCACTCAAATCTTACCTTGAATCGGAACGTCCAATTCAATAGGCTGCTCGCCCATATCTCATCAGTGTGTCTAGAGACAAGGCCAGTTGCGCATCCATCACCCCAGCAATTTCTTTCAACATGGCCTCACTGTAATCCAACATGGCTATGGGAAATTTGCCCATTTATAGATGATTTTCCTATCAAACATGGGGAATCAGAGGGAAATGGCCGTCCCTAATCATATTTGATTGGCCAATTTCCTACCAATTCCGATGGCAGATTGCTCTAGAGAAAATTCACTCATACAACGTGCGTCCCCCAGTTATATTAATTGGTTTATAAACCCCATGAATCCTCATAATATAGTATAGTGATAAGTTAGAAGTATCATAAACCAAGCAGTAGTCATTGGAGTTAAGTTATGTTCACCAACTTTGCGATTTCGTAAACGGGAGCCTCACTTTGTAGCGGCATTATATGTCCATAGGGTAAGTCTTCAGTGGCCATCCCTGTCAGCGTTGGAATTTAGAGGATACAAGGATACGCGGCCTGATCGAATCAGTCATGCCTTGATCGAACAATGCACAGAGATGCTTTGAAAGCTTAAAGAGCGCCCAAGAGCTTCAAAGATCATGGAATCTTTTGGAATAGTAGGCATTCCTTGACACTGTTTCAACAGTAAATGTCATTTTTTTCGGTTCCACCTGCGTTCCACCGCCCTGACTTCAGCTCGTCCCTCAGGAGGATCCGGAGCTGAGTGAGCCTGCAGAGGTTGAGGCCGATTTTGGCATTTGTCTTTTCAGGGTCAAGGTCAACTTTTACATGTTTTTATCTCTATCTATATATGTCCACAAACATGCCAGGGGGGTTCTCCAAGAATAGGAAAGCTAGGGCCGAGTGTTTTGATGGTGACTTCCTTTCCCAAGTTTTGGGGGAACCCTAGCCAGTGGCATTCGATTTTGTGACCATGTTCTGTGGGGTCCGCAGAGATTTCAAGGGTGGGAACTTCAAGTTTTCAGCGGAATCACACAGAGTTGAAGCGAAAAACTACTGCCCTAGCACACTTGACATGGAATTCAACGATGGCTTCATGGTCCTAGACTGAACGAGGTCTTTGGACCCTAGTTGGGTTTGTTCGCAAACAGCTGGACCCACGAATTGAGGTCCCAGAGAGTCCTAGAGAGGAGGTCTCAGAGGAGTGGCGGTCGGGCGGTGAGAGTGGCAGAGAGATCCTTTCTACAGCGCCACAAGAAATGGGGACATGCAGGTTATATGGTTGGTCTAACTGGGACACTGGGTGCATTTTTATGGGTTATGAGTGAAGTTCTTTTAGCCAGTTACAAGATGTAGCAACCTCACTGAACGAAGGACCACATGTTGAGTAACGATGGATGCCCCAAATGACATAAAAAGAGGTCTGGGAATTATAGAATTTACCCAGATGCATGATATATTTTGCCTACTTACTGTTGATACACATTCCCTACATGGAGATAGTATCGGATGAATCTCACTCACACCGCATAGAAATTTGCAATGGGGAGAACACCCAACAGTATCTGATTTGTGGTTCTGTTCATTGATGCTCATCATCTGTTTTCATCTATTCTGAAATCCAACAAATGGATAACTGGGATGTGGGGCCCACCCAGTTATATTGTGCTTTAGAATTACACCCCTTTACTGTAACTATAGTTATAAGTTATAAGTACCGTAAAGCATACTGTAGTTATTGGAATTATCTTCGCCAACTTAGCTATCGTTTGGGGGCCCCACGTTGTGGGATGATGATCCTCCTTGGCCAATCTGGGTGCTGGGAATGGCTGAGAGTTTCAGACCAAAGCAGTTCACCAGCGGATTGATATGATTGATTTAGGGGAAATGTTCAGTTTCAGTCATCCATATAGACCAATATAAACCAACATAAACCCAACACAAACCAATATAAACCCATAATAAATCAGTATATTCTTCTAAACCAAAGCAACATTTTGGGTTTCCAGAGTAAGCTGTTTCAAGATCCTGCACTTCGTTCCAGGCTCCTGGTCCAGAGACAGAGGCCGAAGATCTTCCCGAGGTGACGCATGGCGTTTTCGGGGGGGTTTTTCTACCTGGGTAAGCCAACTGAGAAAGGGTCAAACCATCATCAAATCGTGGTTTCACCCTCAGGAATCAGGGTTGAACTCTCATGGAGGTTGAACCATCCAACGATGGTGAGTTCACCATGGATTTCCCCATCAACCATGGATTTTAACACGTTTGGTGGTATGATGCGGGTTTAGTAAAATGGGGGATGCGTAAAATTGTTCAAACATTGTAGAAATGGTCGTTTTCAATGATAATGGAGACCAGTGGTTTCGGCCTCGAAACTCCCACCCAAAGCGGTGGGACATGGTGGGACCATCATTTTTTGTGAGACAGACAAGGCCAACTGGTGAACCATCCACAATGATTCCAATATATTCCAATGTATGTGGGGTGTCAGAACTACCATTTACAATAACTAAGCTTAGGGTTGAGAGATTGTTACAGTTGCAACTCACTTACAGCCATTGGTGGTGCAATTTTCGTACACTTTCCATTCATACCAAAGCGTGTTTTTACCTGCTTTTAGCATCTTTTAGGGCTGTTATTTCTTTATACAACGCGTTCTTTGCCTTCTATTTATGCATTTTGATAGGCTGTTTCAGTGATTTTCCGTCCAAAATGGGATCCATCCACTCTATACAGCGTACACAATAGAAACATGAGCTTAAACATGGCGAATATTCCGTTGCCAGACATCGCTAAACTCTGGTTTTTGCTGAAATCCTCATCTCCCAAGGTCTGCTACCACCAGATGTTTTGAGATTTCAGCAACGAAAACGTGAGATTCAGGGGTTTCGGATTGGTTTCAGGAGTATTGAATCGTGACGAGAGGCTAAGCCTCTTGCACCTCCTGATCCGGCTATCTCTTAAAGATTTATGAGCTGCGCCCACAGATTTTGGTGACATTTGATGGCCTGCCATGGTGTAAGACTGGCTGAAAAGTCCTCCAAAACTTTGATTTGGAGCTTAAAATGCCACAACTGTGGGTAATGCCGTGCTGGGCTAATAGATGTTAATGGCCTGAAAGTATCTGGTGGCCTATTCCTAATATAGCCATGGCTTATTTCATGATGACCCAGCACGTATATCTGGCATGTCCGCAGGAAGATGGCCCTGGCCTCTACATCTTGACAAGGAGACCTGGGTCTGTTTGCTTCATGGGGATGATCCTTAAAGGGGATCACCCAATGGTCGAGGCCTAAAAGTGGGAAACCTGGAAAAATGGTGTGGAAATATCATCTTGACATAGGGGAAATCCGCGGGAAAACCATGGGTTTTCCCATTGAAACTGAGGGTGTCCTGACTGACTTGTTCACTCAAACCCATCCAATCACTGATGGGAATAGATTGAGTGGTCTGAAAGGATTATAGCCACAAACTTAGACTGAGACTTGTAGTGTCTCAGTGATTAGATGGACATGGATTTACCACATTACTCCCAAAAGATTGCTGGTTCAGTTCAATCATATTCCTTCAGAATTCTTTCAATTTTCCCCCTCAACAAATCCATGGACTTGGGAACCCACCCTTTCGTTTCAGGACTTGGACGTCCCTGTGCCTGCTTTATCTGCAGGACCGCCTTTGTGTCGCCCAGCTGTGAAAATCTGGATCCAGATGACGATGAGTTGGTGGATGAGCTCGATGAAGGCGAGATCCAGAGAGATGAGAGGGGGTGGTTTGCATTTTGGAAGGCCCTTTTGCAACCAGAGGTGGTAATATAAGACATTTATTTATTTGTTTAATATTATTCATACATTTATTTATGTATTTGTTTAATTAATTGATTTATTTATTCATTTCTTTCTTTCTTTATTGTTTATTTATTTATTTATTCATTTGTTTATTTATACAATAAATGTAAATGTATGATATATCTATCACATCTAAAGAGGAGGTGGTATTTACTGTTAGGGATTTTGAGCTGACTTCAGTCTCACTTTCATGCCCAGCAAATCGTCTTTTCTATGTTTGAAGGGGTGCCCACAGGGCTAAAAGGGATTGCCATAGCCACCCACACTAATAGCAACCAAGGAAATTTCTCTGCCTCATCAATGTTCAGTGAGTAAGTCTCAACTAGGCTCACAATCAGTTTATAAATACATACACATATCAACATATCCATCATTTCACATATCACTTGCTCGTTGTTTGATTTGAACCCAAGTTTCAAATCTTTCAAACCGCCAAGATCTGAACACCCTTGTGGTTAATACCAGCACTGGAAGGTGCCTGGTTGGCCAGGAGGGAGAAGGGCATGCGGAACGCATCACATTATGACTTTATCTGACATGGGTCTCACTATTTTTTTATCATGATTGTCGTCCAAAAAAAGAATGACATTTCGGGATATACCCCATTTTCAACATTTCACATCATCAATGAAGAATCATGTGATTCCAGGTTTGGGATGAACTGGAGTGATTGGATCCATGGTTTTTTAAATATGTGGGAGAAACTGTAGCTCTTTTTGTTGCGATGAGTGGTTTTCTGGGTTGTAACCCAGCATTATTATTTTGAACCCTCAATACTAGTCATACTAGTCAGCAATGCGGAAATAGCAGGACATGTGAAGAACTGGCATTCTTGGTTGTAAATCCAGGAAATGTTGGGAATTCAGGGGGGAAATCATCAAGACCAACTCGAGATTTCGAAACAAGATTTCGGAATGGACGTCCATAAACAGAAAGTAAAGAAAGAACATATGTTCATAAACACATGCCTAACCTGCTAGCCGAAATATGGGGCAGAAACCATTTCAGAACATGTTATTATTATCTCTGTTTGCAGATCAACTCATCCAAAGTTTGCGGTCTTCCAACCCCCAACTCCTGGCAGGGTATGTATGTATATACATAATATATATATATATATAAGAGATATATATATATATATATATATCCATTACTTCTAGTTGGGGGAATGGCCAATTGAATCGCATAGCCCATCATACCCACTACATCGCCGTTATGGTTTGTTTCAACACCATGTTTGTTGCTCATATTGCGAGTTTTGCTGCCTGTCTACATAGATATACTATGTGTCTACATAGACATAGACCATAGCATGTATAGATAGATACTGTGGATGGATGGATGGATGGATGGATGGATGGATGGATGGATGGATGGATGGATGGATGGATAGATTGGAGGATATCCAAACATACACACGATAGTAAGCCACATCTACCCATGATGCCATGGCATACCCTACCTCCGGTGCCAGACGTTGGGCGGACAAGCTGGANGGAGGATATCCAAACATACACACGATAGTAAGCCACATCTACCCATGATGCCATGGCATACCCTACCTCCGGTGCCAGACGTTGGGCGGACAAGCTGGAAGCGTCGGTGCCACCAGCTCCCCCGACGCCGCCAGTGGAGGCGCTTTTCTCCGAGAGGAGCTGGTCTTAAAGGNGCCAGACGTTGGGCGGACAAGCTGGAAGCGTCGGTGCCACCAGCTCCCCCGACGCCGCCAGTGGAGGCGCTTTTCTCCGAGAGGAGCTGGTCTTAAAGGACCATGCTACCCCTATATACGGGGGTTTCTCAATATGGTGGATCCTCAAAACCATAGAGACAATTTTGGATGATTTAGGGGTACCCCTTTTTTTTACCACCATTTACACATGTATCTTGGGGATTTCTTTGAAATGGGGGATCACCAAATCATCCAAAATTGAGCGTATTCATGGAACACCAATGGTTTTCGAGCACCCCAATGACTTGAGAAACACCCATATACATAAAAAATGTGGGTCCCCCCAGTGATGTTTGTTGGTTTATACACCCCATGAATACTATATGTTATTTGCGTATCATAAACCATGTGCAAAAATTGGACTCATTTGCACCACCTTAGCGATTTCGTAAACTGGGGCCCCACTTTGTTGAACTGATCTTTGGATAACAGTACATAGCCCTATTATTGGGGTTATATACATTTATAGCAGTCCCCAGATATCCCCAGTCATAGATAGAACAGTTGGAAACCTGAGAATTATAAACAAAAAACATGATCCAACATTTATAGCAAGCATTCAACACTTGAATTGACACATATTCAAACCATACATATTTAATAATATATACATTTAATTGCATATATATATATATATGTATTATATATATATATATATTTATTATATATATATATATTTATAGTAACCCTTCCCCCCATCCAACAAACTTGACCCAACCTTCGGGATCTTGTCGCCAGGTGGCATCCCCTGGGACCCATCATGCCAGTGAAGCGGACAGTGTGGATGAGGCGGATCTCCCATGGCCATCGCCTGGGGGTTTCGCCTGGGATATTGGGACAAAATGGGACATATCACACTATATCACAATGGGAGAAATTATATATACATATAGATTACTCTATTTTTAATTGAAAACTGACACTATGTGTTTTTTTCCGCGTACCCAATTTTGAGACATGCCCACTTTTTTGTGGGGGGGGGGGGGGCGCTAACCGCTGTCGAACGACTCAGCGGTCCTTCCAGCGGGGGCCCTTTTGTATTCGGAGAAATTGCGCAGACCGCAGCAAAAATGATATATAGTGATGCCTAGAAAGGGGAAGCAAAGCAATTCAACCCACAAGGGGCTTATTTCAGATTTCCGACTTGTTAATTTTGCCAAGTTTTTATGGAAAAGGTGACACTGACTCATCATCGCACGCTGTGAAGATACAGGAAGACGGGCGATCATCTAGCAGCAGAAGCAATCCTTCAGAAACTGAGGCAGCTGGGTAGGAACTCAGGGACTACTTGGGCTTGCAACAAGCATTGCGTTTGCCAACATGAAGCAGTTTGACTTAAGGATGGGTCAAAACCATTCGAAACCCATGAAGTTCCTGGGCAATGAACATCCATTAACATTACCTTCCTGTGAAACTGAGGGTGGCTGGTCATTGATCAAGAGCCATCTACAAGACTGGATGATTTTCAGGGTAGTGATTTAGTGGAATCGCATTCCAAAGCATACATGGATAAATCGTGGCAGGTGTAGCTGAAGAGACACACAAGTCACCAAACTACCACAGATAGAACTGTTCCCAGATGGGGATGAGGCTTCATGCTTAAGTGACCATCAGTTGATGGGATGAAAATCCAGGGGTATCAGTAAAGTCAATTCACCCAGACCTACATTATTTGTGCGTACGTTTTGAGAATTGTTTGAAGGATTCGATCACTTGCGAAATTTGGCGAAACTTGTTTTATGGAAACAACACCAACCTATCATGGTTCTGGCCTACAGTCACTTGTGTGGCCTGGTGAGAAATTGTGTTTCCTCTACTTTCAGCATCTTTCAGCGGTGGTCTAAACCACTTCAAAGCCAGAGGCTGATGGAAGTGTACTCACGATTTGCGGAGTCTGAGTCTAGATTTATTGAGGTAATTCTACAGTGCAACATTTTCATTTACTATGAAATAAGTAGCTGACAAATGGACGTTTGACGCCAACAATGCGCTGTCAATCACATACCTCTGACTGACTATGTTGATAGGGGGAGTCTTGATTCGTTGTAACAAGTTGTAAGTCTTTTGCATTAATTTGCATTCTATCCCTCCAAGTAACCATTGGCGGTACGTGGTTTTACACATGTTTATGTCCCATCCCTAAAAAGGATATGGATGGTAGTGCCCAAGTGATGCATAGTGGGGATATGTTGGGATGGGTGCCCCAAACCCCACACTTGTTGAAATAGGACTAATCGAAGCATCCACCATATCCAGAAAAAAACATGGGATGTCAGGCTTCCTGTAAATCTTCCCCTTGAAACCCATTCCATTGAAGCCGGAACTCCAGTGGTCGCTTTTCACGCCAACTTTCACGCGCTTTCGGCTTTGGAGGCTGAAGAAGCAGAAGAAGCAGAAGAAGCTGAAAGTGAAGTCTCAGAGGCTTCCGTTGGTGATGACATGTGCGAATCACTGGCCGACCTCACCACTAATCATAGTTGGAATTGTATGGATATCTGGCGAATCATCCCAATTATAGAATTTATATACTCCAGAAATGGATCATCCCAGATATTCAACAATTGTTTTATTGGAATGATTCTACAATTTGATAAATTTTCCCCGACAGACTGTGCGCAAGTTGCGTCATTTGTTCGTGCTGAGCGAGGGTGCGAGATGACCAGAAACCTAGTCTTAGTTTGGACCGACGAACATTGGATCAATGTAGCATCCTCGATTTGCTGAGTCCATGATGTTTTTAAACATATTCTCAATGTGATATCCACTTCGACTGGGGAATCGATTACTGTCAGGGAATATCTTTTTGTTGGGTTCCGTAAGCAAAAAGTTAAGGCATTTTGAGTCTGAATTCAGCTAGAAGTGATATCTTTCCAACGCTTCCCAAGTCTTATTCTCATATTATACGGATAACATCCGACTACCTCATCTTGATTGGTTATTCCCCATGTTGTACCATGTTATCTGAGGAAACAAATCTTGGGCTAAAAGGACACTGATTTTTGGTGGGGTTCCAATAGATTTCTCAACCATCAAATTTTTGGGTTCCCATATTTTTCAGATGTTCTGACCATATTTTTCATCATATTGTCACATTTCGGGACTGAAAACTCGGATATGGAAGAGTATGGTCCATTCGTGTCTTCAATCTCCGTACCTTTGCTGCGACGGCCACTCTTCAATGGCTCCAGAGTCAGGAGGAAGGCTACGGTCTCTACGTTTTGACAAGGAGCCGTTGGAGCCTTTGGGGTAGGCTCTTAGATGCCGGAATAGGAGATGCGACGGTCCGGTGTGAGTTGAAGGTTGATATCGACTAGCCTCTAGTCAAACATCTTCAACATCGAAAACATATGAACATATTGAAAACTCCCCAGTTGGTTCAGGAAGTCATCGATCCATCTTTTGCCATAGGAGAATACACACACACGCAATGCCCCAGGTGATTGATGGGTCATGTTTAAGTGTTTTTAAATGTCCATTAATCTGGCATAGCTGGAGAAGATGGGTAGCAACTGAGGGGTCGATCTTCCTAAAGATTAATTGGAAGACCTGGTTCACTCTTATCTCAGGTTGGGGAACATGCGAAGGGATTTACTATATACTGGCAAGACAAACTATGACCAAAAGCCGGTAGGATTAATTGCGCTATCACCAGTCTATGACAGAAGATTCAACCGGAATGATCCAATTGACGTAAAATCTCAGCTTGAGACTTCCTAGCAACTCTAGTTACAAAGGTTTTACATGTATTCACTGGATCAACCACAGGATCAGTGGTAGGTGAAAATGGGTAATGTCATGTAATGTCTCCATGCAAAATCGATTAATCAACCATAATACGCAAGTGAAACATTTTTAGCAATGCATCTAGATTAGCCATGCCAAATTGACCTAAATCACCAAACATCGGGTGTGGAAGTCCCCCTATTCTAACCGTCAGCAATAGCGGGGGTCTTTCCGGCAGGACAGCTTTCGTCTCTCCGACATGCGAGAACATCAGCCCGGAGGATAATGAAATCATTGAGGAACTTGAAGAAGGTCAGCGCGATCAGGATGTTTTAGTAATTAATGTGGACAACCCTAGGCCATAGACAACTACCATGACTATAGGATAAAATTGTGATTTTGGGAATGGTTTGTGGCATTGGGTTTACCACACTATTCTTTTGCATGAGACCGCAAGACTCGGAAGACCGACTCACTGGGTAAGTTCATCCTTCCACATTTTGCCATAAATTGGAATATTTCCCAACCCGACCCGGGCAAGAAATGATATTTGCTGGCAGGGTTACTGTATATATAAACATATATAATATGTTGATACTAATTATAAATCTAGGTGCATGTGATTTGTTTCCTGTACTGATTTGCTACTTGTTTAATCATGATGGACACCAGTCTGAGGCTTAATCGAGCATCTATCCCCAAAACATGGGTGAAATCCACGACGTTTGCTGGTTCTAACGGAAGGGGTAACCGAACATGGTAGGGGAAAAGCATTTGTTGAGTAGAATTGCCGGCTTAGCTTGCCAGTGGGCATGTTGTTCTGCCACAAATCAGCAATTCCTCCTGTTTGGTTTCTGCTCAAATCCCAATTTTCAAACCAATCGGACACATATACATCATTTGCCATTCCAATTTAGAAAAGCAGCAGACATTCCATACAACCATATACCCTCTGGTAAACTAACATAGCTATGGAAAATCACCATGTTTAATGGGAAAATCAACTATAAATGGCCATTTTCAATAGCTGTGTTAGTTTACTGGAGGGTACAACCCTTAAACAGGTAGAGTCAATGTGACACAGTGAGAAAGCCCGTGTTTTCTCGGGTCCATAGATCCCATCCGCACCATCCGCAGTGCATTGCCATACTCTTTTACCCCACTGCATCAGAGGCCTGTCTATGGCAATTGTGTGTATATGATAATATATCTAATATTATATATTATTTATAAATCTATAAATTTACAAATATGCATATATGCACATGGTACATATGATCATATTGTATATATTATACATACCAAAACTGTGAGTACAACAAAAATAGCAGGATATTATACATAATTGACCGTTTTTTGGCCGAAAAAAGTCATCCGCAGGCACCTCAGTGCGCGTCTTGGAGTTGGTGGACCTGGAGCACGCGCAACGCCTGCGGGCGCGGCTGGCACATCCCAAGGGCTGGATCACGCTGCGGAACACGGAGACGGGGAGGTGCCGCCAGCCGTGAGTGCAATGGGAATGAGGTGAGTTGGGTGAGTTGGGATGGCAATGGGCAAGAAATCCCAGGAAACAGTCACACTGTTTATCCGTGGTTATCCGGGTTTGTCAA
The DNA here is from genome assembly GCA_003297045.1 of Symbiodinium sp. clade C Y103. Lineage (NCBI taxonomy): Eukaryota > Dinophyceae > Suessiales > Symbiodiniaceae > Cladocopium > Cladocopium sp. clade C. Next base: position 17,306 of record BGPT01001552.1, read on the forward strand.
GAAATGGGATGTACCTGAAATGCCACTGATTATCCAGAATGATCCATCATATTCATTCATATTCACCATTGCAAGCACCAGAAGTTATGTGGCTTGTGGGTCTAGAGTTGGATAATTGCTGTTTGCGAGTTGAGTTATCTGCGATGCCAGTGGGGTTGACAGTGGAGGATGACATATTCTGATTGTATGTCGCGTGTGCGCCTGGGTGAAAAAGTGCAATCTTCTCATTTTGACTGCTTTGATTTCACATCTAATGTCTACAATTTAGTAGAGGTCATTTACCAGTGAGTCTTTAATGATTTGAATTCAGCTTCTTTTGGTTCAATCCTAGTTTTATCTAGTTTTTGTGTTGGCTAGGCTACATGGCAAGACAGACATGGAGATGATCAGCCTCTTGAACCTTGGGATGTCCCTATTGCCATGTTTGAGCATCAGTGGGTATGTTCCTTTCCTTGGTGATCCTCAGTAATATCCCCTTTGTTTTTTGGTCGACATCCCCATCCTTTCGGGTCAGATCCCCTGTATTCATCATTCAATCCACATTGTTGGTTGTTAAATCATGTTAAACTATGCTAAATTCATTTGAATTCCATTCTTTTCATGTTTAAATCACTTTTTTTTGTGGTTAAATCAACATTTTTCATGGTTCAATCACAATTGTTCATGCTTAGACCACCATTTGTCATCCCTTGGCTCTTGAATTTCCCCCCATTTCTTGTGATCAGATCCTTCTCCTCGCCACCCTCCAGGCAATGGGCTGTGAGGCAAGGTGAAGAGCCTGAGGAGAGCGGTGCTGAGGCGTCAGACGTCGCTCAGCTCAGCACTTGGGGGATGTGACCTCAAAGAACGGGGTGGTCAAAGGGCAGAACACCCAGCTTTTTATGGAGATATGATCTATTCATACGTATATATATATACATATAATTATATAATTATATATATATATATATATACATATATATATATATGTGTGGCCCAGCCATCCCCTACCCCCATACCATACGAGGGGGTGGCCACGATCGCGGGACACGGGATCATATGTATGTATATTATATATGTACATGTATAAGTTCTAACATAATGATTTCTAGCCAACAAGAAGGACATGGAGACCCTGGTGACAGAGATATTTTTACTGGCGATGAATTCCAGTTCTTCAGCTGGGATCCTCCCAGCTGTCCATCTGCAGTGGTCCCACCTTGGTGCTGGGTTAGACTTTCCACTGAGCGTTTATGCAGTGTAGAGGTTAGCCTCTGGTATCCTCTGGTAATTTAACAGTTGTGGAAAAACACCATTTTTAAACCAGCGGTAAAGCATCGGACTATATGGGCCATGGTTTCCAAACTGTAACAAACGAACAGAGGGTCGCCACGAAAGGACGTCCAAAAAATCTGCCGATCCAATGGTCTCGAGGTCTCTGAAGATGAGACTGAGGCAGCACCTTCTCCAGTTTCTGGGCCGGCAGGGATAGCTTGGTGTCGAAGATCACATTTATTGAACAGTAAACTTGGGATATACCCTCCAGTTAAAAAAACAGTTTGCTATGGAAAATAACCATTGTTCATAGGTAAATCATCTATATATTTATATCTATTTCTATGAACCAGGGCTTCCATAGCTATGTTTGTTTAACAGAGGCTAAGCCAACGAGGATTATGGAGTAGTGAAAAGTCCCAATGAGTTAAACACAATCCTGATTGGATGTTGTACAATTATGTGCTAATTGTCAATAGTGTCCTAGCAATTAATGATAAGTGATCGAGTGCTAACTTGTTGCGTTCCAAATGACAAGATTTGTGCCATGGTCAAAACCTGGTTTACTTTCCCAAAAGAGGGGATGTCCATCCCATCATTTCTAGGGCCTAAGATACCCATGTTAAGGAATTCCTAATGATGGTGCCATGACATACCCCATTCATCCCGTGTTTACTCCCATTGTTGATATCAATCCCCATTATCCCTGGTATAATCCATTATTTAATCCCTATTGTTGATGCTTAAATCCTTTGAAACTCCCATTACTAATCACTAAATCCTATTAAATCCTATTGAATCCTATTAAATCCTATTAAATCCTATTAAATCCTATTAAATCCTATTAATTCCTATGACTATACTATAATTATCCCCATGATTTTCCCCATTCTATGCGGGAACTCCTTGTGAAATCGTCATGACCTCGACCCCTTGAGGCTTCGCCCACACACGCAACGTCAGAGATGGAGGTTGGACCACTGTTGGAGGGGGGTGGCGGCCCACAGCCAGTAACTAGCAATGCAAGTAGTCCAAGTTCCCTCGTGTAAGCTAGCATATACATATATAGATATGGAAGAATGACCAGATATGTAGATCATTTTGCATAAGGAAACCCAGTGATATTCTAACTAGCTTCAGGTATCATGCCAGTAGCCATCGACCCCGAAAACCATCAGGAATGCAACCAATTTACCAATTGGCAAGATGAAATCCCCAATTAGTTTTTTGGTGCAATTTCGCATTTTTCGGTCTCCATGCCCATTCTTCTTCCTCAACCTCTGTTTAGGAACAGTGTAGGTTGATAGTTTGTTTGTTTTGCCATTTTGATGGGACAAAAAAGGAACATGACAAACCAGCTAAACATCTATGGGTGTGTCTGAAAAATTGGCCATGGTATACAGTAACCCCAAATCCCAAATATGAATTTTATATAATAGGGAAACCGATGACCAATCATTGAATGTGTTTTTTTTTTCCACAATTGTTTCAGACAAACAGAACCAAAGGATATCAAGTTGGCTATAGATATCCAATTAATATGCCCATAAGACTGTTGATGGAGGAAATCCTGCACCAGTTTGTAGATGGTAAACATCCCGTTATAATCCCATTGCAGACCCAGTGTTTCATAGGAATCCCACTAGTTACGAGTGCAGGATTTCTTACATCCACAGTATCCTAATATATCATAATATATCACAATCTTCCCATTATAGATTATAACTATTTCCCATGAATATCCCCATAGCTATGCTGGGTATCACCCCAAAACACGAGGCCACCGATGTCGACCGGGCCGAGACGGACGCCGCAGAGGAGAGCGACGTCGAGTCAGAGAGAGACCTCGAGTCGGAGTCAGACATGGAGGACCAGCTGCCTTGATGGTCAACGGAAAACTGGTAGGATTTTACCAGCAAAAATGATGATTCAATGGGATTTGCTGTGATCTAATTTATAGTGGATTAAAGGGGATTTAATGGGGTGTACTTGTGTTGTACTTGTATACAGAATGGAAGTGAAATTATTTTAGCACGCAATCATCAAACCACCAAGTTTCTGTGGGGTGACAAATCATAACATGTATATAACATGTCATACTGTAATTCTCCCAACAATATCCAACAGATGAGGGTAGCTGATGGTAGCTGTGCCTCAACTGGGGTTGTGGCTACTAGTGGCTAATGTCAAACATGCCCAGAAGTGGTGCCAATGCAGTCGACCTCCGATGACCTCCAGGATGCGCCAAAACCTGGTTTGTACCTCTTGACAAGGCAGGGGGATGGGTCGTCCGTTCACGGAGAGTCTGGCGTGAGAACATGACCTCAGATATTTGGTCCGAACACGTAGGGATGTACCGAAAGAAATTGCACTTTTGATGGGAGATACATATGAGACAACAACGAGGGTTTTGTTTGGGGTGTTCCTTTTTTGGACTTTGGACAAACCCATTTCAAGAGACCTGCGTCAGAAATGGAGATGCGCCATGCCACCTATATGTTGGTGTTCATTACAGGAAAGGGCCCCAAAAACGATTGATCTACAACCAGGATTTTTGGTGGATAGACCTATAGTCTATAGTTAGAGGAGGGTATAGGCTGACTTACAATGATGGAAAGGGGCTTTCCTGCAGGATATCATAGTTTTAACTTGACAATACCTGACATATTCTAATCTGATTTGTTTAGCGACCGTCCTTGGCAAGTCCTGAAGCTGATGAAACCCCAGGTACGCGGCTACTCATCAGTTGGGTACAGATCACAGCTAAAAGGCCCACTGAATCATAGACTTGTCACTCGCATTGGTTTATACAATTTACATCTGATCATATCATTTCCATATCCAACGTTTTTTTTCCATATATTTGATGGTCTTTCCGGTTCTTGTCCATGGTTTCCCCATTCCAATGAGTTCCGAACAAACCGTAAAACCACCATTTATAGATGATTGTCCCATGAAGAAACCACATTGTTGTAGGTTAACCTCCCATTTTTAATGGTTCAAGTGCCTTCTCAGGAAGTGTATGGATCCATATTTCATATTGACTATCTCAGCCATATCCCCACAAGGTGGGAGCAAATGGCTCCAATGTCACTATGGTTCATGGTACCTATAACATCCTATAACTATAGTTCGTGGGGTTTGTAAATCAACAACATCACTGGGGGACCATTTTTACCCACTATTAATTATTGTACATCCCATGAAGTCCCATTAATAAGCCAATTACTCGTACCCTCCGGAAATCAAACGTGGCAATTGGAAATCCCCTATAATTTGAGGTTTTAATGGGAAACATCATCTATAAATGGTGGATTTTCCACAACGCCATGTCTGATTACCAGAGGGTAACCATTAAAACTACTGTGGATGGAAGAAATCCTGCGCCACCTTGGATGGTTGAAACCCTATAAATAATGGGATAAACCACTTATCAACTGGTACAGGATTTCTTCCATCCACAGTATGAATCCAATTAATCTATCAACTTTGCATGATCTCCCACTGAATCGCTCGTGGAGATGAGGATGGCGTTCGTCTCCCCCAGCTGTGAGAAGATCGACCCAGAAGATGATGAAATCCTGGGGGAGATCAATGAAGGCGGCGTTTGGCGTTAAGGGTAAAAACATAGGGTGAAACATTGGATTTGTAGATGATTATGGATGTTTATGTTTATATTCATGTTTATGGATGGTATGACTGTTGGCTTTGGGGGCCCAACCTGTCAAAACCTTCGTTTTCTTTGTTATTATAAATATGCTAAAAGTTGCATTTTACTTGTGATTGTGATCCCCAATGGCTCATATTTATTCATATTTTTCATTGGACTTTCAAGAGTAGTTCTACAGTTCTACGAGACAAACAAAAAGAGGCGGATAAGGTCATTTCTCTTGGTCAAAACAATGAAGAATCATGAATTCCCTTGAGAAAATCCGGCAATTTTCATCTAAAACCATCTAAAACATAATTTTCCCATCAAAATCTCCCAATTTCTTCGGAAAACCAACGTGTCTTCCCCGCCTTCCAGGCACCTTGATCCAGGTCGACGAGGTGAAACACCTCCGGGAGCAGCACCGGCTGCGCGCCCGCCTGGCGCATCCCGCCGGGTGGATCACCTTGGAGAACACCGAGACCGGGAAGTGCCTGGGACGCCACGTGGCACTGGGCTGATGACTTGGGGACCGAGGCCCTAAAAAAATGGTCAAAAGTATGAAAAACATGATTTTGCATATGGTAAAATGGGGTAAAAGAGAATTTTGAGGGGTAGAACTATGATCCTCCCAAAAGAAATCACCCAAGAATGGTAAAAGAAGTAAAATTATAGGGTAAAATACTATTTTGATGGGTAGAACTGGTAGAACTGTGATTATGAAAGGTGGCAAGCTGGGAAATCCCTGAACTAAATGGAGGTTTATAGCTGAGAAATCATCTATCAATGGGGAGTTTTCCATTGCTATGAGTACGGGAGGGTAGACCGATGGTACGCTCCACAAGTTTGGATATGGGGCCTGTAACATACTTTCACTACAGTGAAATTACCCTGTGGTTATTTAACATAGCTATAGAAAATCCACTCTAAATGAAAGTTTTAATGGGAAAATCGTCCAAAATTAGCCATTGTCCATGGCTATGTTAAATAATCAGAGGGTAAAAGATAAATATCCACTTACAAGCCCAATTGAACCCGCAAGTGCTTGGGAGGGGCAAGCGTCAGTTCTTGGGTTTTGAAAACAAGATTGATGAATTTGAACACTTGCAGTTTCAAATATTTCTGATGTGATCTGATTTTCAACCCTATTTGAGAGGATGGTCCCGAGTACTGTATTTTTTGAGGGAGGGGAATAATTAGAGAAATAGTTAACTGAATGAAGGACAACCTTTTCTGCAGTGTGTTCAAGATAAGATACGCTTATATGGACTGCTCTAGGGAGCCTCCCGTGAGAAGGGGAGATGATGAGAAACATCATATATTATATATTACAACAAACAAAATGTGATCAGGTACTTAAAAGTCGACATGGAACCCAGGTATTTGACCGAAGGATGATTTTTCTTGGGTAAATCACCTTTCAATTCCTCACCGCTGAGAAATGTTAGGAGCAGCATAGTAAGAACGGAGATAATCCGTCCTGAACAGTCCATGGTTGTTTTCAGACGCATAGGAACGACTAGAAATATCTAGAAACCATGGTAAGCAAACTTGTTTGGGGGGCCTGGATAATCTGAGAGACCCCTGCACAGGTCACTTTTAGACATCAAAAACCCAGGCGGTTCTTGGAAGTTAAGGGGAAAATCAGCTGTTGTCCATCCTTCCCTTTGCTGTTGGTTTTGTCGTGATACTGGAGTGCTGAAGCCACCATTTTCTACAACACCAATATGTGAACAGTGTTGATTAGCCCATAGCAGGCTGTTGGGTTGTGGGAGGTTAAAACTGGGGATTTCTCAATTTTCCCTCAGGCGTTGGGCGAGGAAGCAAGGCGAAGTTGAAGAGGACATTTTGGAACGAGACGATGACAGTTCTGCCAGGGTCCCCAGAAGGCATGTGGATCGGTGATGATGGATGCTGAGGAGCTTGAAATTTGTTCCCATCATGTTTTTTTGGTGACATCTTTAATCTTTAAAGTCCACTCCACAGCAGAATTCGTAGTACTGTAGACTGTAGTTATATTCCTGTCCTTGAGTTCTTGAAAGCTAGCTGTGTGACTCACAAGACTACTTGTCATTGTGTAAATATATCTAAGAATGTGCACTATATGGCGCTATAGCCACACAAAGACTATCAACAACTCTCGAAGAAGAAAGGGGATTACAACAACAAAAATGGTGAATCGTGATTATCGCCGCAAAAAAATAGACTCCGGTGACTGAAATCATAAAACCATGGCATTGAAGAATGGCCATTTTTCAATATGCATGTATTTAATTTTTGATGGTTAAATCGTACATATAATCCTGATAGAGGCATTGAAATCCACCCTTTTCCGCTGGTTTCTTGAGTCATTGCGCAAGCCTCAAAGCGAGGCTTCTGAGCCTGCGAGCGATGTGCTTTCCCCCACTGAAGCCGAGACCAAGGAGGCTGGGGATCCGGCCGCGGATTTCGGCTGGAGGATTTTTTTCTTAGGGATTACCCTGCGGTAAACTAATTAATGTAAACGAACTTAGGTGTGGAAAAACCTCTCGGAAAACGATCTACCTTCATGTTGGCATTTCCATATCTATGGCAATGTCTACAGGAGGGTACAAGTTGGGGAAAATCTGATCCAGCCAATATGGGGAACAGCTATCAATATCACCAGAAATGTCGATCATGTTCGCATGGATTGTCGACATTTTTCTCATGGGTATAGCGTCAACTTTGGTGAAGACATGTGAAGACGGCAAAATGGATAGAAGCTAAAGATTTAAATCCTGCAAGGTTGGGGTTGAACATGGATCTAGATATAACGACCAACAAACAAAGAATGAAACGGCATGTGATGGGAATATGTGGGGATATTCTGGAATATTACCTATCTTGAACCGGTTGGTGGCTTCAGATATGTTGCAGTTACTATCCTAAGAACGAGATAGTCGTCCTCAATCGTCAAGTATTTGGGATTGATTGGTCCATCCATCACAGAATAATCCCAACGGTTCATGAACTTTTCAGGTGAAAGGCTGCAATAATGTGCGCCATAGTTTGGTGGTGACATGTCAAGAATATCCAACAAGTACATCCAACGATAATGGGTCTATGACAGAGATGGGGAGATGATCAGCGTGGGATGTGCAACCCATAAAGATCCATAAAGCCAAACTTGGCAATGACTGCAGCAATGTCCAACGGATCCGCAGTCATCAGCAGTTGTTTATCCTCGACTGCGGCTCTACAAAAATGACGGCTTTCCCTGGATTTCCTCGTCGCAATCGCTTTGAGAGATTGGGGATCTGGAAAACCTCACTCTTTGTTGCTTAAACCTAAACCTTTCGTTTCTGGATGTTTCTGGGTTAGAACTGCCCCTGAAGTTTAGTTTGGCAAGATGTTTAGGATGGGAACAGAAGGGTACCAGGGCTTTGACTATATCCATACCAGCCCATACCCCACGGTTTGGGCTATTGATGATAATATTCGAAGCCCATGGGCAAACTGCTACCCATTCATAATTCCGTTTAACCGCCATAGATCGATTTAAGCATTTATTATCATTCATTCATAGATCCGTTACCCTCCAGAAAACCAAGGTATAGAATGATATAGAACATCCATGAACATCCATGAACATACACATTTAAATTTGTATAGATCATTTTCCTTGGTTAACCACAGCCTTTCCAATATCTATCTTATAGTTTTCAGATGGTATTGGAACCCCATGCAACCCCCAGAAAGATGCAGCAAAGTAATTTCTCACTATTTTAGACTCGGATTTTAAGTTTCTATCTTTCTTTGGGGTTGCTATAAACCCATTAAATGCTCCCTCTTACCATCTCCATTCGCAGGGGGATGAGGTGGATCCTGACTCTGCAGCAGAGGCGACCAGACATGGTGAGTTCCCCCCCAGGATCTTGGATCCATGGAACTCGGAAAATCGTAAATCTTTGGGGAATTAAGACTAATAGGAGTTAGAGATTGAATTCCTTAGCTTTGAGGTTCAAGTTGTGCTATATAATTATATTATACAAGTATAATGTATGATGAACATGAGCAAGGTAGATATAGGCACATACTGTAGCCCAGTAATTCTGATCTATGTCGGTGTTAGACGCTGCTGACAACCACCAGTCATGAATGGATAAAATAGATCAAGTCATATATCATAAGATATTATAAGTAGGATTTTAGATGATATGTTGCAAAGACACCATTGTGTTTGAGGTTGTCGAAGCCCGCAAATGCCTTTCTGGGGAGCTCCAATGGTTGAACACTATTTTCCCAGTTGAAAATGCCATAAGTTTGGGTATGCAGGGTATGCTGTCTCTGGAAGCCCGCCATCCTAAACATAGATCCTTTTTTTCCCACCAGTTGATTAAATGCACAGTGTAGTAACCTCTTTTTGAAACACTCATAAACGATGATAAATAAATGGTAGTACCAGACAGACCCCTTGATTGGTTTCAAAAAAACATCATCAAACCTTCAAATCATTGCAGGTTTGGGTTGGTGGTTTGTATCCCTGCAAAGTCCCTGTGAAAGGGGTTGTCACTATATATGGATCTTTCCCAAGAACTCCAACCACAAACCCAAGCCATTAGTCAATCATAGCCTCAATGATTGATGAGAAACCACATCCTATCCCACATGGGTAGTGCCCAAAGTACCAAATTGTTGGCTTTTCATGGGCGGTTGTGCTACGTATAATATTCTTATAACTTTTTTAGGTGTGTCTGAAAATTGGGGTATACCTCCAAATGGCAATTGAATTGATACAATGTGCACCAACTTAGTTATCGTTCGGGGACCTGTAGATCCAATGATGATCAACAAATGGATTGATGCCCGGGTAGCCTATGTTTGGACTTGGACATCCCCATCTAGCTACAACCCCTTGCCCAACACTGCACAGCACAGGTTGATGATGGAGCTATCGATACTTTCGACGATGACGATGATGGCACTGAGGCACTGCTTGACCATGGGCAGATAATGGGACACCTGTGGGACAAACATGAGGATGTCATTGTAACGGAATGAATATGTATGTATGAATATGTATGTATTTATGAGTATGTGTAATTACAGTATATGTATGTATATTACGCAACAATCATGATTTGATATTGGGATATTTTGGTATTCTTCAGAAATGGGAGATTTACTGCAGTTTCTTGCCATTGTACTGGTAGAGGGGGAAATTAATCATCAATGATCGTCATTCCTACCTGACTTCTTGTGTCGATCTTCAAACGATTGAATATTTTCTTAGGAACGGTGGATTTTTAAAGGAGTGTTTTATTCTGTGGGGAACCCCTGCAATCAGCAGTTTGAATTATGCCAAAGATATTTTATCCATTCACAATGGGAACCGAGCAACAAAACCATGACCAATCCAGTCAGTGACCAAAAGGACATCACAACACCCATCCCGTGTGACCAAGTGATTCAAGTCCCGAGCACTGACCACTGGAAAGTTGGTGTAAAATGGAACACATGAAGTCTATAGTACATAACTATATTCTGTTTCAAACATTGGTTTGTCTGAAAATCTAGGAATCTAGCGGGACACCCTGTAATTGATGCAAGATCATCATGTTCTCCTATTGAAATTACATGAAATTACCATTTTATGGGGGCATAGATAGCGTAGCAATAGGGTGAACGCACGGCACCCCATATGCCACGAGGAAGGTCCTGGCGTCTACGTCTTGAAGAGGACGGAAGTTGTTTCTTTGCGTTTCTTTTGGATCTTGAGTGAAGTAAAGTGACCTCACAAGGACGAAACATCTGGATGAATTGTAATGAGGCTACTGGAATGATGGGAATTGGATTCAGGGAATCATCCCCCAAGTATCAAGTGGCCTTATGATAACTGCTATTTTCAGGTGAGTGAATCATTATGATTCATGATAAATTGTGTGGTTAGGATGAAGGGAATCATTCGAGAGACCCTCATTTTCAAGTTTCGGAAGTCGTTTTATCTGCCCAACAAGAAAATGCTGCTAATCCGTGTATGTCGTTTTTCCTATCCAGTTTGATGTGCTTTTCACCCCCAGTCAGAGGACGCGAACCTGAGGTTTTCACTGCAACAGCTGGGCCTCGTAGCTTCGAGAATTTCTGATGCTGTTTGAGGGTTCAATCATCACGTGAAACCCCTCCGGCAGTCTTTTATCTGGCGATGGAAAAGTATATTGGAAATCCATGATTTGCAGAGACAATGGATAAAGAAACTCCAGAGGCTACAGCAGTGTGATCACCAGAGATCTGATTTCTGGTGCCTTTGGGTCCGAACCATAGGGGATTTCCCAACCATTGATATCCATGAGAAGCAGCAAACATGGGGATACAAACCACTACTGTATCATATTTCGCTGTAATTTGGTGGCTTCACATATCTGTGATTTTCCATTCTAATTGGGATGACAAACCCAAATGTTCAATATACGATTGGTATGTAGGTCGACACCACGAACCAGCACATCAATCCATGGTTGTAACTTGATCTTGCTACCCTCTGGTAATCAAACGTGGCAATTGAAAACCCACCATTTATAAATAACTATAAATATTTATAACTGATTTTTCCCTTAAAATCTCCATTGATACGGGGATTTTTCAGCTAGCTACGTTTGATTGCCAGAGGGTCTCCAAATTTGGGGCCTTTTGCAGGATGGTCTTTGTGTCTCCCAGCTGCGAAAATCTGGATCCCACGGATGAAGAACTGGTGGATGAGATTGAAGAAGGCCTGGCAACGTGGGGCCTGCCCGAAAAAACGATTGCAGTGGTGGAAAGAGACCAGTAACATGGTTTTGGCATGTTTTGGCAGATTGAAGGGGAAAGAAAAAATAAATGATTCGTAATCATGTCAATTTAAGTGATGATAATCCAACCAAATGAATATACAAGCATTTTACTTGCCAATCCAACCAACTACTTGAAATGTGCAATCCTTTGCCATAAATCGAGGTACATATCCAGCTCAAACCTATCAGGGTGCGTAAGATGAACCATGACGCATTTCGACCCATTTCGACCCATGCTGGTCCGCTCCTACTGGGATCACACATTGTCTTGTTGGTCGAATCCATACTTTGCGCTGTTTGGCAAAATGTTGCCCTGGATTGGTTAAAGGGAAAATCTAGAGGAAACCATTGTTTTTCCCATGAAATATATAGATTTCCTGTAAATTTTCCCTTAAACCAATCCAGTGAATGTTTCCTGATGACAAATCCAAGTGGCCCACCATCACCATGGACAAGTCGCTTCCCAAGTTTTGACTGCCGACATCCACCGTTTTGGCCTGTCATCGCCAAGTTTGGCTGGTTCACATCCAATCGTTTTGTTGATAAATCCCTATACATGTTTGTTGCCTTAAACCAATATTTGGTGCTTAAATCTAGGAATTAAAATCCACATGTTGCCCATTTGCGCTGGTCAAGATCCTAAGTTTGCGAGTTGTTTACTTTCATGAAGATTCAACCAACCACCATTTCGGTGACTCCCAACATGAGATCCTTGGAAAATCCCCAATTGTTTGCTCAGTCATATTGCCAGCTACACCTACAATGTGGGCCTCTCCGGTGAGGTTTGTTGGTTTATGAACCCCATGAACTATAATTACTTATATCAAGTCATTATAAGATGTTATAAGATGTTATAATATAGTACCATAAGCCCTAGTGAAATCGGAGTCATGTCCACCAACTTCGCCATCTTCGTCGTTTCATGCCCCAGGCACCTTGATTCGCGTCACCGAAGTGATTCTCTTGGAGCAGGAGCAGCGCGTGCGTGCACGCCTGCTACGACCCAAGGGTTGGATCACGCTGCGCAACACGGAGACTGGACGGTGAGGGCCTTAGAAGGCCCCCTTTACCATAGCGAAGTTGGTTTACCCACTGGCCATTTAACATAACTATGGAACATCCCCTAGAAATGGAGGTCTCAATGGGAAAATCATCTACAAATCAGCCATTTTCCATAGTTATGTCAGATAAGCAGAGGGTATAACTCTAATAGCTATGGTTTACAATAATTATAATTGTAGTTAATGAGACTGGACAATTCTTTGTCCTTGGAAAGTGGAAAGTCTGACTGAAACTGGGGATTCCAGCATGAAATGAGCATTGAATGTTGGGAAAATGATGATTCACCAATAGATTCAGGGGTTTTCCCCAGCATTCTCAGACAAACCCTGGAGGTGGAGACGGTCTGGGTATGATTTATACAGCCGAGATTTAAGCTGAGTCGATGATCAGAATTTCCGAATCTGAAATCCCACATTGAATGGGGAATCCATTTTTTTGGGGGTCCTTAAGCAAGTCCAAGACAAGGGTTGGTAAATGTCCCGTTTGATGGGATTTTGAACATCACTTTTGAGTGTCTGTTATATCCCCAATGGTTGGGTGATGTTCAATTAGGATGTGTACCAACCTGTGATATGGTCTTGGTATGGTTTATAGCGGTTTATCGAAGAAAACTGATGAAAATAATTATTTATTGTTTTCCCAAGTCGATGGCCTTTTTTCCTGGGAAAATCAACTATAGATGGCTGCAGATGATGATTTGAGCAATAGAAATGGTGGGTTAATCACCAACATATGGGGTAGAATGGACATATAACACAATACGGTATAGTACCACCATAGATGTGGCATCGATTGTATAACCAAATTGTACTTGGTATGTCCAAACATTGACTATATCTGAGATCCACTGGCCAATCATTAATCAATGCCAAAGGTTGTAGCATGGTGAGCCTTCGTAGCAGGGAGATCTACAAGCTGTATATCATTGTATATCACTCACCAAGAATATGGGTGTTCATACAACCTTCCAAACTCCAAACAAAGAGTGTCAGAAGATGGAAGGATATTGATCAAAGTCATGTTATCCAAACATTTGGAGCATGTTCACAGTTTTGGGAACTGACATGTTGATCAGTTGCCATGTGAAAACCTCATTCAGACTGCCTGTGTTCGCCAATACACTTGCATGTTTGGATATAGGTTTAAGATGGTTTGAGGTTTTTTCTTGGCATTCAGAGATGGTTACCGCAAAGTTTCATTGAATTAAACCCATAGATGATCTTAGATGTTCTATTCCCAATGTTCTGAGCCAGGTCTATCAGAGATTCTCCAACAAAATGTCCAATCTGTGAGGTGTTGGGCCAAGCGCCGGGGAGCACCCGATCCTCCAGAGGTAGTTGGAAGCCCCAGATTCTGTCGGGAACATGGAAGGAGTGGAGTTGGAAAATCAAGGGAAGAAATCTATGAAAAATCTGTGGATCTATGGATGCAAATCAATGGAACATGTATGGAAATCTATGGAAATCTACCGAAATCTATGGAACTTGGACACTTTGGGGGAATTCAAATTTAGTCGTAGCACAATGCTCCTATATCTCAATCAACTGGGGGTTTATTAATGGTTGGGACTTGCCATGTAGATTTCAGAATGGGAAAAACCACGGTGGTCTGAGTCCCCAGATCGCCTTCTCCCGAAAAAGAAAGCAATCATTGGGTCGTATCTACCTATTGTGGCTTAAGCAAGATTTTTCAAGTATTTCCAAGATGTAAGATCATGCCACTATGGTGTGATTGGTAAAGGTCATCATTTGGGTGATCCACCGTGCCAGGAGGAAAGGTCAGGAGGCCAACACTGTCAAACTCAGGTCTCAGAGGCAGCAGAGTCAGAGGTCGGCTGTGCAGAAGAAAGTCCGCGATCAACACCCCCAAACCTGAGAAAAAACACGTTCCCCTTAATTTTGAATGGTTTCATGCATAAGATGGAGGGGTTGATCATTGAAAATAGGGGTCATTGGGTTCAAGGTCGGTGTAGATTCGAATTTTGTTTTCCTGTTCTTCTGTTTTTTGTTGGTATTCACGATTTTTTTTTCTGGGTTCGAGGATCAAAGGCTCATGTGCTTTGATTTACTTCTGGTGGGTAGTCATTGTCGGCGAACACCTGAAACATGTTGTTTTTCTTGGTGGGGATGAACCAACCATGATGATGATTGTGGTGGTAGTGGTGGTGGTGGTGCTGCTGCTGCTGCTGCTGATGATGATGATGATGATGATGATGATGGATGATTGATGATGATGATGATGATGATGATGATGATGATGATGATGATGATGATGAGGATGATGGATGATGGATGATGGATGATGGATGATGATGATGATGATGATGATGATGATGATGATGATGATGATGATGATGATGATGATGATGATGATGATGATGATGATGATGATGATGATGATGATGATGATGATGATGATGATGATTGAAGATGATGATTGATGATGATGATGCTGATGATGATGTTGATGATGATGATGTTGATGATGATGATGATGATGATGCTCATGATGGTGGTGATGATGATGATGATGATGATGATGATGATGATGATGATGATGATGATGATGACTGATTGATGATTGATGATTGGTGATTGATGATGATGATGATGATGATGATGATGATGATGATGATGATGATGATGATGATGATGATGTTGATGATGATGATGTTGATGATGATGATGATGATGATGATGATGATGATGATGATGATGATGTTGATGATGATGATGTTGATGATGATGATGATGATGATGATGTTACTTTCAGGTTCCAAATGAGTTGACCCCTTATGTTCACTCTTGCAGCATCGAAGGTGTGTGTGAGGAAATGCTGGCTGGGTCCTTGCTGATTTTGTGCATAGAGGATTGTTGAAAAAACAGAGCCATACGTCAAGATAGAGCCGAACAAATATCCATACGCGACATGAACATATCTTCTCTGTCGGTGCAGGTCGTACAAGCAGCGCGTACTTGTGAGTCTCAAAGAACATCACCAGACACGTTTCCGTGTGTCTAAGTGGTGGGAGAGCACCTATTTTGCTTTTGTTGAGAGTTCCTGCACAGGCTATGTAAAACGGTGACTGGCGTCTCATCAAAACGAGCAGTAGCTTCCAGAAGACCTAGACAAAATATGAATACAAATCTCATCCAAACAACATCCAAACATGTTTTCTCCCAATTTGCCTGACAAGGTGTTTCACCCCAAGACCACATTTGTACCCATTAAATCACCCACTTAGGCCAAAAAAAAATCATTCATTGCTTGCATCCCCAATATGACAATATATGGTTGAAGAGATCCCTGTTTTGTTGGGTGAAGTGGCAGTGTCAACAGTGTGGTGTTTCCCGGCAAAAAACATAATGTTCATTGAAGAAATGGTCATTCAAAAATCTAGAGTTTTGCTTTGAAATCCCCTTATATAAGTCCCTGTGCTTTGTTTTTTTTTAGATCCTGACCCACAACATGGTCTGAACAGATTTGCCGCTCCTTGGCAGGTGGAAGATGGTACCTTGGACGAAACCAGAAAAACTGGTGCTGTTTATATACATATGTATACATATTTTGGGTAAACCTTGGGTGGTTGATAGTGGATACCCTCCGGTGTCATCAAACGTGGCTAGCTGGCTAGCTGGGTTTGTCTGAAAATAGGGTACCCCCAAATCCATTGGCTAACTATCATATTCCCATTCAATGGCATTCCATTGGGGGTATACACCATTTCCAGACCCGAACCTCTGAACTAAATGGAGGTGTTCATTTGAAGATCATCTCTTAATGGGGCATTTGCGTTGTGATTGCCGCAGGATCTTTCCGAATTTCGGATCAGAACCAAGAAACACTGGCTGCTCAAATTCATCATGAACATGATTGGGATAAAGGTTGTGAGCAAGGGTTTAACCATCATATGGGGAAACAACAAATGAGCGTGCTGGTGAATGGTAGGCTAATACTTTGTCATGAGCCACGAAGTTTGCTACCCACCTACACATTCACTCCTTTGCGGGGTTACGATTAGCCATAGCCATGACGGCATCCAATTTCCGATTTCAGCTGCAAAAGTCTTTGGGAGTGACATATTAATATTCACCACATGGAGATATCAACCAACTGATCTGGATTGATGGCATCCTCGACCAACTTAACCATGAATCGTGGTTAACACATGTATATTAATTATATAAACAATATCAATTGTCCATGGATGATCATCAGCTCGCAATGCTGACACTCTATTGTTATTTGTTGTTTTGAATACGTGTCCATTTGAATTTGACAGCCGGGAATACACTTCACGCTTGAGGGAAACTTTTGAGATATCTCTGAAAAAGGTATGGGAAATCATTTGCCAACTTCTACTGTATCGGAAAACCAATGTTCAGTACATGAAGATAGCTGTAAAATCACATGACAGAAGGCAGTGAACCTCAGGCGGGGCCATTCCATCCCGTTCACCCGCAGACAACCGAGGCGACCCAGATTCGGAAGCCGACGACAGGTTGGAGTGATCAAAGTCGCAGCTGCAGCTTCTGTGAGCCGACTCTCTATTTTTTTGGGGTTTGTCTGAACATGGTGGACAGCACCCAAAATAGCTGCAATTTTGAATGGTTTTGATAGGGGAACACTATTGGAAAATCATAGAGAATCATGATTGATGATTGACCAGGATTTTTTTGGGTACCCTATACATTTTGAGACAAACCCAAGCGTAACCACCAAACCATTTACATATTGAAGTTCAAATGTGACTTAATGGGGGATCCACCACAAAGCCATAGTTAGCAACCTTGATTTGTAGTGTCTTATCGTATTTGGAAGGTTGTTTCAGCACCCAAATTGTTGATAGTTGGGGACGGCAAAAATTGTGGTGGATCCCACGACTGTTCTTCCCATGTGGAACCAACAAAACATGAACTGCTTTCCAATCTTCACTGGAGCATGTACTCCTTGGAAAAGACGACATCGAAGCGCTCAAAATTGAGATTGGCAAATTGTTTGCTTATCCCCTTATTGAAACCCAGAACAACAACACGACATGTTTCCATTCAATTTACTTTGCAAACGAAGGATGTTTCCACAGAAATTTCATGAAATTTCGCATATCATTCAACATTTCCAAATTTTCCATGCAAATTTCAAATTTATTCAGAGAAAACTCAAATTTTCCGTAGAAAATTCAAATTGTCCAAGAACATGTTTCCACGCCAATTTTCCCCAAAATTTCTGACCCTTTTCGCCCCCTTCAGCCTTTGACAAGGCCGCGTGGCCGCAGCGATACAGAGGATGGGGATGCTCCACCTGCTCCACCGGAGTCGTGGATGGGCATGGCACCTTGGTTCCCAAACTGCTGGCATGGGTCCACAGATGTGGTGGATACTCACTCAACCGACTGGATGGGTAGAAACTAATCACTAGTCGTTGAGATTGCGACAAATGGAAACTAAAATCACCAGCAAAAGATGCCTTTTGTTGTGAAGATTGACCATGGAACTGGGTCAACCGACAGGATAGATCTGGACGGGTAGTTTAGTCACCAGCTAAGACTTGAGTTTTTTGCAGGGTATCTAAGATTGGCAATGCTAACCAACAAAAATGAGGATGGAGATTCATGGGATTCTAGTGGGATATACAACCCAAATGGAGCTATAATGGTGATATGTAGTTGCGGATGAAATATGGTATATGAAGTGATATCTACAACATTCTATAACATTATAACCAATTATCTTTAGATGATTTTTGGCTGGGTCGGATACATTATACAATGTGTTTTTTAGTTTTTTCCGAATACAATATCATTGACAGATGATCGTTGATTGGCTAAAATAGGGGTTGTACAACCTGCACAGTGTCCAAACCCCATTGCTGGTTGGTTGTCTCGTAGGGATTTCACCAGTACTTATCGGGTTTTAAAACATGTGTTTAACCATCAAACATATGTGGATATAGATGGATTTAATTGATAAATTATGGCTGGTTAATGGGGTGGTCAATGGGGTGTGAATATCCAAAGTTAAAATCATTGGAAAGTTATGACATGTTCAAATGATTTGAATATGACATACCCTCTGTTAAACTAACATAGCTATGGAAAATCACCATGTTTAATGGGAAAATCCACTATTTCTATAGCCATTTTCAATAGCCTGGAATGGGGATGGTTGAAACCAAAGAGCCTGGAATGGAACCTGAGGTCCCGGGTGGTTGACTTGCGGTCAGTTTCAAAACTGAGCCGGCAGTTTCAAATCCTGCCAGGACACTATGTTATTGTTTGAATCTGTGCAACCTACCAGTAAGATGATGACATGATGCGAGTTTCATATCTGCAGGACGGATCGCAACTGGCAACCAGAAATTCTCAGAATTGGATGAACATGTGCAGGAAAACCCGAAAAAAAACTGAGGGTAAAGACCATAATTTTCCACACCATGGTCCCGCCATCAACCATTTTTATAGCTGTTTTTATCCTCCTACAGGATCATAGACTTTCTGCAACACCCTTACCCTGGTACTAGTAAAGTAGTGGAGTTTGTAAATACTTGGTAGCTATCCCAAGGAATTCCCAAGTACAAGGGATGACGAGCAATTTGTGGGATTATCTATCTGAACATAGGGAACCCCCAAAATACATCTGTCAACCATAGTGTTCTCTGATGACATTGCCATTTTTTCAGAGGCACTCGTATCCACCATTTACAAAGTCCAGGGGTCATCTCAGTATTTCTCCTGATTGCAACAGTAGCATCTCTCTGGGTACAACAGAAAGCGTTTGGGCGTTCTCCTTTACCCTCTGGTGAACTAACATAGCTATTGAAAATGCCCATTTATAGTTGATTTTCCCATTGAAAATGGTGAGTTTCCATAGTTATGTAACAGTTTACCAGAGGGTACCATACCTTCCCAGCCCAGTACGTGTGCTTCGCCACGGCCCTCAGGTGGTGTACCCCGATGTTGGCTCCATCTTTGGCGAGGCCGAGCTCTGCATGAAATCCAGTGAGGCGGGGGGATGCGCCGATGCCACGGATGCCGCGGAGGTTGGAATCCTGTTACCGATTGGATGGGTACTCTAAAATCATCTTTAATCCTTACTGGAAGTTTTTTTGCTATGGAAAATCACCACAACTATAACCAGCAACAGATTTTACTTTTTGTGAACTACCGAAGATTGACCATGTTCCGAGAACTTTCTAGACAATTTCTTGCTTTATAGTAAAGTTCAGAATTTCATGATATTTCAGAAGTTCCAAGAAATTTCGCATTTCCTAGAATCCCGTAAATTTCCAAGGATTTGGGTTGTCCAGGTAGGTTAACTGTGGGTCTATTGCAAGCCCCAAGAAGATAGAAAAGTTTAAAATCCTACTAAAAGTGGTAGATTATGGTAAATCATTTTCTATCTTTTTGTAGGTTTCTATATGCATCTAGGGTAGGTATATCGAACATTATCGAACTAGTTAATGGGGGTTATTGAAACCAACTCCATCAAAGATGCAGATACACTGCCGGGTTGCTCCAAGCCATTGTAGGTACATGATTGCGGCGAGTGGGGTCGAATTTGGCAATCTGTCATCTGTTCATCAGCTAATTTTGTTTCAAACCAGGGTAGCAGGTGGTTTTCTCCTCCCCATAAACTCAAATGTAGGGTTTCTGAACAAAAACGATAATATGATGACAACAACATGGTTTTTTTATGAAATATGATTGACACCTGGCCACAGTGGGATCATATTTTGTATTTCCTCCGAAAGACTGGGATGCTAACCACAACTGGCTTTCATATTTTTGGAATGGACCAACCAGAGTAAGCGTGTTGATGGTACTGGTATGAAGCATTTCTTGACCGTTTGTTGCATTTTGAAGTGATGATTGTTGCAACTGGCTGATATTTTTCCGAGGCATTTAAACTTTAAACCCGCTATCAAAGAGTGTCGTGACTTAAATGATAATGGTCATGGTTGGTCGTTTTCATCCCTATTTGGAATGATCAACTGGACTCGTATGTTTGGGCTGAGTCGAGAATTACTATGGTTGATGGTTTTCAAGTGGTTTCCATTCCAAAATATGTTGGCCATCGCCAAACAAAACCAGTTTCGCATCGTTGTCCGCGGAGTCCCCTTATTGGCCTGTGCCACGTTCAGGTGGCGGCGATTTCAACGACACCGAAATTTCAAGAGTGTCACCAAATCGGCGACTATGTGCCGTGACGAAAACTGTCCACCTGTGGGTCAAGTGACGGAAGTAGCCAAAATGGATCCTGGGGGCAACTTTTTGTTTGGATCTTAAGAAATCAGTGTGGTCAGTGGAAGAATTCCCAAGAGGGTGGGTAGGTTCATCAATGAATTACGTGGATCCCCATGGATCACTGTTCAATCCGCAGGTGAGCGATGGTCAAAACTTGGGTATTTAATAATGGTATTTATCAACTCTTGTAAGTTGCACAAGATGATCATCAATCCACTTTCTTTGGGATTTGTATACTACCCAATACGTGTGGATGCCCTCATGATGGGATACAGGTGAGCAGTTTCACAAACCCTGGTGTTGTTTGATGATTTGTTCGGAGGTTACATACAGATACATAAATATACTATATGTATATACAGGGTTGCCTGAAAATAGATTACCTTAGAACCGCTGGTTCATCATCATTTGCCCTATAGCTATAGCCATTTGGAGGGTATACATCATTTCAGACACAGCCAATATTACCCAAATCTACTGATATATTGGGGACTATCACAATCCATGAGCTGGGAATCCCCACTTTCACCAGCCAGTAGAACTCGGGGATTTTCCGGTGTCAACTGTGTCAACCAACTGAACTGAAGAAAAGGTGGACAATCAACCAAACATTACAAACCAAACACTGATCAACCTGACATATGGAGGTTTCCTGAAATGGGGGTACCCC
Source organism: Symbiodinium sp. clade C Y103 (assembly GCA_003297045.1). Taxonomy (NCBI): domain Eukaryota; class Dinophyceae; order Suessiales; family Symbiodiniaceae; genus Cladocopium; species Cladocopium sp. clade C. Next base: position 38,971 of record BGPT01001552.1, read on the forward strand.
AAATCATCCAATTTTTTAATAGGATTTTCCATTGTAAACCATCCATTTTGGGGTACTGTACCCTCATTTGTGGAAACCCCCATATGAATCCATAACTACCAGCCATAACTTCCATAACCCATCCATTTAGATCGGATGATCAACGCTCAGGTAGTGCTCCAACCCAGTGTCGTGGTATCACCCGATGCGCAGAACTTCCTTCCCAGTGACGACGTGTTGGTCGATGAGTTGGAGCAGGGCCAGGTAGGGAATCTCCCGCAGCGGTCATTTCGCAGGTGGATATTTTGAGTGGAAAAAATGATATGTGTAGTGTGTCAAATTATGTTAAACCATGTTAAACCATTATCTTGAAATTATGATATAATGTGATGTATTTTTGATATACGTATGTCTATACATATATGGACTTTCACATGTAAATCATCTCTAAATCATCATAGATCATCTATAGATAAGCCATCGCTTCCATAGTTACGTTCAAGAACCAGAGGGTAATTTTCCACTTGTTGGTTTATAAACCAATTAACCAGGTTCATATATCTACCATGAACCATCGAATTCACCGGGTTATAAACCAACTTAATCATACATCAGTTATATAACTCCCATGAAAACTCCCATGTTTCTTGGTTACATCATGTGAAATCACCATTTTCCTATGGCTTTCCCCATGGTTTTCCGATGGTTTTTCTGATATGTTCGGAGCCACAGCAGCGTGGCTCCAAGGAGATCAAAGTGGTTGAGATCGTGGAGCTACGCGAGGAGAAGCGCGTGTGCCTTGGTTTCCCGGGCTTTCCTTGATCCGTTGATTCGGGGTCATAAGGGGCTGATCAAAAAACAACAAATTGCCGATTTTTTTCTGGGCCTATGAAATCTTATTGGGAGTAGTGAAATAACGGGGAATATGAATAAGGTTTCAATGCTTGGTTTAGTGAGGTTGTACTTTCAAAGCTTATTCATATTTATAGTTGGGGTGTCACCTTGGGGGGGTGGGTTGAATTGTTGAGTCACCATGGTACTCAAACATGGCTAGCTGATGCTAGCTGCGAAACCCTCGGAGCTGGAAAATCACCGAATTGCACGTTTTTTTTCAGGATGTTTCAGCAGGCCATGTTTGATTAGTTGATGGTGCTTGAGCCGATGAAACATGGTGGTTGAAGTGAATCCTTGTTGATGGTGAGTGAACCCATGGAGCAGTGCGTGTTGACTAGTTGATGGTAGTCTACCCCCAAAAAAAACGGTGTGATTCAATCACAGGACAGATAAACAACTACTAATGTGGGTAAATCAAGAATTCCAAAAATCACAATCAATAGGTGGTATAAACCATTCCCAAACGGGTGGTTTATAATTGTTTTACCCACATTGCACATTATTGAGAATTAAACCAGAAACAGTGGTTGTATCATGCGACGTGGCACGGTTTCATGGGAATTTTGCCATGGGATGACGATCATCCACTTGATGCCATCCGCTTTTCGCGATGCCAATGCCCTGTTTTTCGCGGATGGGTCCTGAACATGGAATCCTGATACCATTCACTGGTGGTTGGTCATTCTAGAGAGATTGGATCTACTTGGATTATTGGGGATTATGAACTAACCCATAGCAGGGACACCTATCAACCAACTAGTATAATTTATAATGAGTTGGGATAGGGTTATTTTTAGTGGCTCACTTACTGTAGCACTTGGTCATGAGTCGATTTCATAGCGCTTATTCAGGTGAAAACGTCATGAGACAATCTTAATGAGATTGGACATGCGTCATGCCTGTATGTTTGAGATTTTAATCACAGTATAATTTCGACAGAGGTCTATCCAATATATGTCCAACCATTTGAGAACATTTGTGGAAGGGATAGTTGTTTGAAGTGATTCTGCTGAAGTGATTACTGGTTTTACGGTGTCAAATTTCTATGAATTTTCTATCCTAAGCAAGCTGGAATGAGCGGGGAGCCAATTGAAGTTGTTCCAGCTACAAGGGGGTAGAAAGGGTAGATCCAATCATTCAATCAATCACATCTATCTAATACATCAAGCTGTCAACTTATCACATTTTCAAGATGTACCTATCCAATCCTATTTGCTATGTCTATAATTGTGTAGCTATATCTATATCTATGCCGATATCTCTGTGTGTATGGAAATATGATAAATATACATATTTTACATATTGGTTTAGTCGTGCTGAGTTGAATTCATTGGCAACAGCGGTGTGAAGCAGCAATGAGCCAGAGAGGAAAAACAAACATATATACCCTCTGGTTATTTAACATAGCCATGGACAATCACCATGTTTGATAGGCAAATCACATCAAATCACCGTCTTTATCATCTATTTCCATGGGCCATTTTCCAATGGCTATGTTGAATAATCAGAGGCTACAGCCTGAGGCGTGCAAAGATCGAAGAGCCCTGTGTGGGTTGGATCACCCTGATGGAGACTCGCCACCGAAACCTCCTGGGCATAACCCCAAGTGGTCGTTTTTTATAAGACGGAGGGTTTTTCCCTAGATATTCAGAGGGTTTAGAGGCTTTTTCCCCAGATATTTTTCCCTAGATATAGATGACAAACCATTGATTTAGAGTTTTTTCCCTAGATATTGAGACCTAAATCGGCTATAGTCTTAAAATGGTGTCCCTGGCTACCACATAATCCGATGATTGAGAAAACAATTTTGCAGTATTGAAATTCGTACAAATTGTTCTTTCTGCCCATTTTTGGAAAAAAAAACAACACGCAAACGGCCAGACACGGGGAAACATATATATATATATATATTTGCATGTGTTATTATGTTGATACGATTATATATCTACCAAAAAAAAAACGAATCAGGAGACGAAAAAACACATGAAGGGCATGTAAGTTTGGAATGATCCTGGGGATTCAACGTACCCCGCAAGGAAACCATGCAAATAATAGATGGTGAAGAAGCCCTTACTCAGCCCTTAGGGGATCCCATTTTCAATGGATTGAATTACAGGAAATGGACAGACCACCATGGATGATTTATAGGATTTTCATGGATTTTCCCGATTTACAGGAATGCTAGGAGTTTTATGGATCTTTGTGATTTGCAGTTTGCAGGAACATGTCCGGGATTTACCAGGATTTTATAGGAGGCTTTCCTTCATTTTCCTCAAACACTCCTTGGCAGTTCCTGAAACAAGTCCTTTGAGCTGCCCCCAATGGGAGGTTCAGTGATCAATGGGATGGGTCAAAACCTTACAAGATTTGGAGAGATTTGGATAAATGAACATACGGGGGTTTCTTAGGTCATGGGGGATCCCCAAGTCACAATGGTTGTTTCAATACCAAGTCATGGTCTAATGACTTGGATGATTTGGGGTATTCTCATGGATTGGAAACTTCCATATGAGATGGGTCAAACAATTTCTTACAACATTTTGGGGATGAACATCCATTTGCCCGCTATTCTGATGTTTGGTAAGGTAGGGTACCAGGGTGTTGACGTTGACCCGTACCCGTTTGGCTGCAAATCGTCCAACTGGCAGAGTCCACAGCACCGTTGAGCTTCATATGATCCAGCACACATTCTTCCAATCATTACTTTTACACATCCTATAGCTAAGCATAATTTCTTTGTTTGAAAAAAATGAAAAATTGTGTTTAAACCTTCTTGAATCTTCAGTTTTGGTAAAAAAAAAACATGTAAAACCACTTTTTTTTGCGGGTAATAAATGGTTATAACTCCTATTTCTATGGTTCAAGTCCCACTTTTGATGTGTGAGATCCCCCAAAAAATCGAGACTTCCAGCGACTCCTCGTTGCTTCTCAGGATGCTTTCGGCACGCGAGCAGCCATTCTCAAAGAGAATTGGTGCTCAGATCCAGCAGTGCTGCAGGATGTTCGCGCTTTTGTTGAGCTCAGTTACTATTCTTAATGGTGGTTTAATGGTGATTCATGGTAGTTTATGGTCGCTTATAATTTATAATTGTTGTCTAGCAGTGATTAATAGTAGTTCATGGTGATTAATAGTGATTGATACGGAGTAACATTGAGGAAAGCATCCATTAAATTGATGATGCCAAGTCCAAGAAATGTTGTGCCCAGCTGCGAGTCCAACCTGCGGGAAAACAATGATCAATCATCAGCAAACATGGGGCGATACTGGGGACACTATTTTCACTAACATCATTGTCATGTTCTACCTCATCATATGGGGATGGGTCAAAACCTATTATTTCATATTATTACTATATTTGTGGGAATAAGCATCCATAAATTCCAACTATGGCTATGGCTATGACTGTCGGTACCATCCGGGTGCTAGGGCTTTGACTCCTAGGCATATTGAGTATCACATATCATGATAGCTCCTCTGACTTGGTCCCTGGGTAAACCAACTGTTGCATGGTCCCTCCAAAAAATGGCTGGTGATCAATAGGACACCTTTTGTTTACCTCAAAAGATGGGCGAAGGTCAAGAATAATGTGGTAAACCCAAAACCAAAAGTCACCATAAATGGGTGGTAACCATCATCTCATATCATCCCCAAATGGTAGGTTTATGATTGGCTTGACCACATTAGATAGATTTAGGGTGCCACAGAGATTTGGTGAGTAATAAAGAAGTCACCTAGAGGCTTTGGCTGGCCTCATGCGGCCACATGGGTAGAAGAGATTTATGAACTGGACATGCTTTGGATTTTTATAACCTATTATAACCTATTATAAATTTGTATATAACCTATATTCCCAAGAACCAATCTTTGCAAGCATTGGTTGCGTCCACAAGTCGCCAATTTTTACGTCGTTGGCTGCTTTATCGACATGGTGGTTGGAAGTCATAAGAGTCATCAGTTACATAACTCGAAAATTCAGTGCGATTGTCCAGTTCTGTTGTTGAATCCTTTTTGTTTCTTGACTTATGTTCATTTTACATGGTGAACCGATGAAATTCCCACAGGTTTCCCCAAAAGGAACCCAGCCACTTTTTGTAAGTGGCAGGACGATGCTCCGGGACTCTACGTCTTGAAGAGGTCCGGTTGATGTGACTGAAGGGTGTTTGAAGGTCACCAGAAATACCCTCCGGTGTCATCAAACATGGCTTTGCTGGACAATTGCCTATTTATATAGTTCAGTGATTTTCCCAGCTAGAAACCTCCATGGCTAGTTCGGGGATTTTCCAACCTTGTAGCTGATGTCTCATACTTCCTGTGGAGGTTCTTTGCCTAAGATAAGCCCTTGCTCCAACGTATTACATAGGAATGGCTGATTGGTGAACAAAGCGTGACTGATTGGTGGGTTCAACTACCGATAACTACCCTAGCTGGGAGATCCCTTCTAAATGAAATTTGTGATGCGGGAAAACAACTACAAGTTGTGGATTTTACAATATATATATATATATATTTATTATATATAGCATATATATATATTATATCCATATGCTTTCCATCCCAGCAGTACTGTACCTTGAATGATGGTCAGAATTGACTTTCAGTTTGGAACCACCAACTAAGATCCGATTCGTTGAGACAACGAAGATATCTAGATGAACTGGTGATATTGAGACATACCTACTCACATGCGGACTACAATCTGAATAAGCCATCGCAGGGACTTCGACGTTTGTTCTGCATGGATGACAAGCCTGTGATGGTAAGTGGCAACATGATGTACGAAATGGGACCCCCTAGATAGCTAAGATAAGCTAAGTGGGTTTATAACTTGAAACTCTATGGTTTATGGTCAGTTTATGGTACTTACAACTCTCACTATAGTATGCACAGGGGTTTATAGACCAACTTATAACTAGGAGGAGGCCCCATATTGTAATAATAATAATTCAAAATATATGGTACAATCCTGAAAGTTTAAGTGGAACCCCCCCAATGGTAACCCGCCAAGAATAGGGTGGTGTTTTTAACAAAGCCCTCCCGAGTTTGAGCACCTTCTCGCCAGTCCCATATTCCAAACCTGGAATGATAGGCCCCAAATTGGAATGGCACAACCAAAAAGGATGGATAATGATTCCTGTACTTTTTGGTTGTTGGAAATGATGTTGAAGTTCAACTGTGGGATGAGAATACTGATCAACTATTTTTCAATCTGTTTGAACCATATCAAAGATACATGTAAACACTTGAACAAATATGGCTATGAGTAAAAGCCCTGGTACCTTCTGTTCACCCCAAAATAGCTGGGATTTATGGATGTTTATTCCATTAAAATTGATAAATTCATAGGTTTTGACTCATCCCCATTTTAAAACCTGTCTATCTTCAGAGTTTTTCGTATGGCTCGACGAAGCGCCAGGATGGTCTTCGTTTCGCCCAGCTGTGAAAACCTCACCCCAGAGGAAGAGGAAATTCTGGAGGAGTTGGAAGAAGGCGTGGCTGGAAAACTCGGTTTTGTTGGCCAGTTCTTCCATGATTCAATGGCTTGGCTTCAGGGAAAATCTACAGGAAACTACGGAATTTCCCATGAAATATGGCGGTTTCCTGTAATTTTTCCCTTAAACTTATCCAGTGATTGATTAAAAGGAAAAACACCTCGGAGGAACCATGGTGGATGTGGGGTATTGGGGTGTTATTTCATGAACGGATGGAATTCAATGGAAAAAAAAACATGGGATGCGTAGCAAAGTGGCGATGTCAGGGGAGATCTCGAAGGCTCTGTGTCCTGGACTTACCAGTGGGTTTGTCTGGAAATGTTGGGAAAAACCCTGGAAACTCCTGTGGTTAACGACCATTTTATACCAAAATCAAATGGCCATTGTTTCAATGGGTGAATCCCCATTTTGAGACAGATCACCCAGTTTCCCAGCACGAGGAGTCCGAATCATATGAACCATAATATCAGTGGTGGTTGTTTTCCTTTAACAACATCAATATGTGCATGCATGTGTTTATTGACTTGTATACATGACTATACATGAGACATTCTATTATCTAGATAGATTCTCGACTCTTAGAACTGACGATTTCTCAATTTTTATCCCCATCTTCCAAGGCATCCTGGGATCACCCACAGATCCCCCGGAAGTGCCAGGGAAGATGGTGCGCGTTGAGGAAATCGTCCCGCTGCCACACCAGCTGCGGGTGCGTGCGCGCTTGGCGCATCCGGCCGGATGGATCACCCTGGTGAATTTGGAGACGGGAAGGCGAGCGAAATGCGGTTGAAACCGTTGAAACCAAGGGATGCAGATATGCACTTCGCTGGTGAGTTTTACATCATTTTTTACCATGACCTGTGAAAAATCTTGGGCTTGAAATGGGAAGCTCCCGATAAATGGAGGTTTATAGCTGGGAAAATCATCGAACTAAATGGTGGATTTCTCATGGATTTCCCATGCCATTGGTCCAAGCAGCTTCGCTACGTGCGCTGCGCAGGCGCTGGGCGACGAAGGCAGATGAGACCTTGCCGGAACAACCAGGCCGCAACGCAGCCTGGGAAAGGTTCAAGACCATGTTAACCATTGAAAGACCCTTGTTGATAGGGTATCTAATGGCAATTTGAGCATGAATTATAGGTCTTTATTGAGGGCTTACCATGGTTCAAGGATCAAACATATAGGGATATAACAGTCAACATTATATAATTGATACTTGATGTCTGATTGGTCAATATAGGGAATTGTACTACCTGGATCTACCCGGCTTATTGGGGATTATGAACTAACCCTATAGTAGGGAAGCCTATCAACCAGCTAGTGGGAAAAGGATTTTCATGTTTTTTTTCTTTTAATTGGATTGTTAATGGGACTTTCAATGGGATTTTCATGGGATTTTTATGCAATGTTTAACCGGATTTAATGGGGTTTTAATGGGATGTATTCATCAATGTTTTTTGACGATACCCCTGTTGATAGGGATTGAACCCTGGTTGATTAGCTAGTCAACAGTTAGTCAATGGGATGCGCGCATCATGTTTTGTGGTGTTATTGGAGCTTTAACTGCCAAACACATGGGGATGTCATTGATACATGATGGTTGATTGGTTAGAATAGGGAGCCATTGACCTGAGCAGTGGCTGCTAGGTACTAGATCGCTGTCGGTTGATGATCATATGCAATTGTACAATTAGGGATTATCAAAATGCATGAGCTGGCAATGTTTTGAAGACTGCTATGTGATTTGTAATGATACTGATTACCCTATGGGAAAGTAAGATAGATGTGGAACCCCCATCGTTTTCCCTGGAAAAGCTGGAAACTCATCTGCATTTCTGGTGGGTGTTCCACATCTATGTTCGTCGACTAAAGGGTATTGAGTGAATAGTAATCCCATCACCCCAATTTATATAGTAGGGGTTGAAACCGCAATGAATAGGGGTCCCCGTCGGGGGTATTTAACAATTTGGCTATATATATGAATGCCCATTTACTGACTGTTATATAAACCTTACCAACCCCCCTTGTTTGATTGTTATTTACCCCAATATTTGGCTATATGGATTTCATACAGTTCAATAACCAGTTTTAGATGGGATACGCTTTTGTATTTGAACATCTTGCTATGGAACATCCCCATGAAAATCATAGGTAAATCATGACTTACAGGGGGCCAGGGGGTTTCCATGGCTTTCATCGCCAGGCCTGTACGAACTGTTGGCGCCTGTCACTGTCTCGCCCTCTGCAGCCTTGTTGATGCCAAATGATGAGCAGGTCAGCGGCAGAATCCATGGACGTGGACCCAGTGGTCTAAGTGACAGGGACCAAAACTGGATGATATACACTCCGGTTTGCTCAAACGTGGCAAGCTGGGAAATCCCCGAACTAAATGGGGTTTATAGCTGGGAACATCATCGAAGTAAATAGAAGTAAATAGTGGATTTTCCAGCACGCCATGTTTGAGTACCAGAGGGTACCATCAAACTTGGGGCTTTCTTAGGTCGGAATCCCCAGTCGTCCCGGTTTCAGCACTAAGTCATGGTCACGACTTGGAGGATGCAAGGGGTACCCCCATGACTCGACTGTTATGAGCAACTCTGTGCTCGGGATATATGTAAGGGGACATTGTTTGGGTATGATGAAAGCACCATGACATCACTGTTGATGGTTTGGACTAGCAGAAATCCTCAAACGCAATCTGCATACATAATGTAGATTGTTATGATTCAGCCAGACAATTCGGAGTTCACTAGTTAACCAGATGCATCTAACATGTGGATTGACTTGGTCATACCGTTTGGTGATGGAACGTATTGATGATTTTGAAAACCCGTCAGTGGATGGTTGATCCAAATCAACAGCAGCTTGATTCATGCCATAGACTGTATCCCTGGATGGTGAAGTTTAACATGTTGTTATCTTGGCTTTTTTCAACCATACCTGGGATGACCATTTGCCATTGACCCCGCACTCCAGTCATTTTGCTACTCATTTTTGAGAACTATCATTCCCAAAGAAATACTCAAATCATATTTTTTTCAGTGTTATTTTGCTGCCTCAACCACCACTTTGCAGCGTCTAACGCAGGTGGTGGACGATTTAGAGAAGTTCAGCAAGGTCCAAGTGCTGGAAATCCTGAAAGTCGAGGAACGCATTCGCGGCCGCGTGGCGCTTCCCTCTGGCTGGATCACGCTGCGCCATGCGCAGAGCGGGCAGCGCTTCGCGCGCTTCTTCGCGTAGCCATGGTGGGCTAATAGGACCCACTGGTGGTTGGCCAACGGAGAAATATCCGTAATGTGAATATTGGGATGAAAAAAAACAGATTTACGAATAATTGAGGGGGGGAGGTACCAAGTTGAATAACAATTTATCTCTATCTTTTTGTACCCTCAGTAAATCAACAGAGTTTTGTGTTCGGGGTTGACATATGAGCAATCGAACGTTCAAAGATCGGAAAAAAAAGATATCATTCGCAGAAATGATGGTTGATTGATGATTGCACATGGTTTGACCCACTGGTGGAATGACAATTATGGCGTTGTATAATTGTGTCGTCAACGTGAACTGGATCCTTATCAAACAAGCAGTAGGTATAATTACAATGGTATACACCATGCCTGGGGTTACTGGTTTGTAAAGATGGACATGTCCTAAAATGGGGGTACCCCAAATCACCCAAAATTAGACAATTTTAGTTTGAAAAAATCATGGTGACCTGGGGATCTTTCATTTAAGAAATGTGCATGTGAATCATGTGAGCCAAAAAGTCAATTTTTTGATCCTGAAAGCTTGGTCATGTACCAGTGGACGAGGCTCAGTGCGATCGAGCAGGGGCAATGATTCCCGCTCGACCGTTGGATCAGTTGGATCGATCTTTTGTCAGAATCCAACAGAGCCATAAAAGATACCCCCACTTATGGATTGTAATAATACAGTAAAAACAGTACAATAATCGCACATAAATCAACTTTAAACTTAAAGTAGAACTCCCTGAATGAACCAATGGGGCTAAAACTTTCATGGCTCAGATTTTCTGAGTCCAGGCTCGGTGTGCTGAACAAGGAACCAGCATCCATTGGCCGCCGAACATCTCCACCAATTCTGTGAAAAGGACGTAGCAACCACCAGCTAAAGGTCAGATGGCTGCTCCTTCAAATTGGGGGGAAGTCCAGCCACATGTTTGGTCATGTTTGTTCCTGAATGCGAATCATCCCTATTTTGGAATTTTCTGTTCACCCGTTCAGAATTTTGGCGGCCCATGGAAGCACCAACATCCTAGATGCGTCAAACGCTCATCGTAGGCAGGTTTTCATCCGGAGCTGAAGGACCCGCGGGGTTTCGACCCTGCCGGTTGATGGTCAGCCAAGGCAAAACCCATGAAAAACTGGATGGTTTCTGGATGGTTTCTGGTTGTACACTTCGGTTTCGAGATGTTTCTAATGTGATAAACCCAATAATACACAATCACCATTTTTGTGGGTGGTACAAACCATCCCCAAATGATCTCAAATTTAGCTTTATGGCATTGGGTTGCCAACAAAGTCGCGTGTTTCTTTCCCGGGGATTGCAACGCACCACCAAGAAAAAAGAGGGGGGGTCCACCAAGAACTAAGGGGATCACAGCTCTCTTTTTGGTGGGGAATCCAATTTGTTTAAAGCAACATACACTGCCCTTGACAGCTATAATTTCCAGTTATCTTTATGGATTATGATATGGCGGCTATACTCCAATTTTCAACTGACTTGAGTAGGAATATCTCAGCACTGCAGACCCCCTTCAATACTGGTTAGTGGTTTGAAATATATGATGTTTCATGGTCTTTCCTGAACTGAAATGATTCTCCCCAAATTCACCCTACCAGAATTTCACCGGGGTTAGCTCAACTGCCAACCCGACTCTATTTTGAAAAGGTAGGTTTCGCAACAAAGGGCGTGAACACATATCATATCACTCAGCGTTGAACAAACAAATTTCATCAAATTTCTGGATGTATTGTAGCCACACAGTTGGATTCATCAGCCGGCAACCAGGATGTTTTCACCATTCCATCATGTAGGGGTGGACCGTGGAACATGATTTCTGTTTGGAACCCACGCTGGAAGTGGAAATCAACTACACGCCCGTTGCGACTCTATGAAAGAGATTGGGGTTGGATGAATTTACCCGATAGTTTGTTAACGTTCGTTATACCCAGAAACACCAGAGGCGCAAAAAAGTGCCTCAGGCCCCCGAGGCAAAAAATAACGCCGCAGTAGTTTTTTTTGCCTCTGGTGGGTAAAAAGAGCCTCTGGAAAGCAAACAAACGCCTCAAACACAAAAGTTTACCAAAGCACTTGGCCACTTTTGGAGATGCAAAGCCCACAACTAGGGACCAAACCCCTGACAAAGAGCCACACATACTGCTATGGGTTTACCTATGTAAGACAGAAACGCTGCAAGAAAAACAAGGCAGAAAACAACCCCTATATCCAGTACGATGATATATTTGTTCATATTTGCACATTTCAAGCATTGGCTTTTATGGACATTGAGTGACTTGGACTGCAGCTTTCAACAAAGTTTCACGACAGGAATAAAGGCTAGAAGAATCGCAAAATCCGCCATGAAACCTTTTGGACATGTTTCCGACAAGATTTGGACCTCGATTTTCAGAGTCGGTCCTTTTCCGCCTTTTTCCCGCCGTTTTCTGTCCTCAAAAATTTCTGTTTTTCCTGGTTTACCTTTATCATGACAACGTATTTTGTTGTATTCACTTCTGCTGCAAATGCCAGAATGCAACAAACAATTCCACTGAGACAGCATTTTGTGGGGCAATGACAATCTCCCTTACAGATTCAGCCACGGAGAAGCCATGCCCGCAGTTTTGGGTGATGTTACACTATTGAGATTTGGAATTGGATTTACCAAGGTTTTTCATTCGCAAGTATTGGAATCAACACAAATTCCACTGTCATTTACCCATCCTAGAACAATCCAGAACAGAGAAAAAGAGGAAAAATTAGGATGACAAAAAAACAGTTCAGGAGACTAAAAATGCCTGAGCAAGACAGAACATGCCTCAGATCAACTGGAGGCGCGGCAGACCATCCGATGCGTTTTCTTTTGGCCGTTTGGTTTTTTCAGGTATATCTCCCATTCTTATCCATTCTTATTATATCCCTCTTAGATTACTAGAGGGTAACCTGATCAACGGCGTCAACGCGGCGGCCGATGCGGGTTTCAGAACTTCGGCTCCGGCAGGGTGTTTGAATGTCCCGGATTTTCAGATACCGCTGGGATGAGAAGCCAATCTAAGAGGCTAAGATGTTATGATGGTCTCATATTATTAAACATATACTAGTACAGTAACTATTACCCTTTGGTAATTCAACATAGCTTTGGAAAATGGTCCATTTAAATAAATGAATTACTTATTAAGCATGGTGATTTTCCATAGTGATCTTGAATTGTCAGAGGGAATATGTGGAATATGTTACATGGTATATCCCATATATATATATATATATTCATCAATGAGTACGTAATACTCTACCCTAATCAGATAAGAACACGTTATAATATATATTAAAAATAATGTAATTATATATATATATATATGTATTTAAATTATATATTGTATTCGGCCCTGACAATGAGGCAATTAATATGGCCTCAATATGATGTAATCCCATCCCCCGTTCACATTACACACGTCTTTTTTATGGTTCCCAAGTATGCTAAATGTGTGGCTTCATCCCTTACTTGTTACCATGGTTTCTGCAGGGCGTTTAGTATTGTATATGATATGTGGATATATTTTTACAATTCACATATAATGAGCCATATCAGAATGATTTGAAAGATGATGCAATCAAACTTGATTGTGTAGATTCCTTTCAGAGCTACTTTGCTAAAGTCACATTTTCAGTCACCAATCGAAGACTCAAAGCTCGAAGGAAAAAAGGCTTGGGAAGCAAAGGACTGGCTCCAAATGAAAGGCTTGTTGCGGATTTTAAATGGCCATTTGGTGGATCTTGTGAAGTATTTCTGGGGCAGCCAGGACCAGGAACACGTTCATAGGAAAGCCTACAGACTTGAGGTTTGAGGTCAGTTTTTTCTTAAATCCAGCCTAGTGAATGTTGCGAATGGTTCAGATTTTTGGGTTGAACATGTTTTTTTTGCTACAAATCATCATGACTCACATTGAATGGATCTAAATGGTTGATAGATGTTGATAGATGTTGATAGATGTTGATAGATGTTGATAGATGTTGATAGATGGCCCCTGTTTGTTGGCATTTTACCACGGATGTGCAACTCTACTAGCAACTTGCACCTCGTCCCATTACCTCAAATGAGGTCGCGAACGCGGTTGTGCGCTTATTTGCTCCAGATTTTAATGATGGAAAGTCTTAGCCTCACCCTGTAGCAGCCCCTATGGGTGTGCGGTCCATCGATTCAGTTTTCAGAGCTGCGAATCCAGCAGTATTTTGTAGCTGCGACCATGTGCCCTGGTATATTAACATAGACCCTGAGAATAGCTATTTTTAGAGGAAACTAATCTTCCAATTCCTATCTGGCCAGGATCTATGTTAATTTACCAGATGGTAAGTTTATCATCATTTTCTCATTGAAGGCCATCTTGGGGGTACAATTACTGCGTACCCCATGTTCAGACCTATCCAGATTGGAAGTATTTTCTGGGCTTGTTCCATGGGTAGCTGGGGAGACTGTTCCTAGTTGGTAACCAGTTACGATTCTGTTGAAGTCGAAGTGTCGTTCAATTCGTTTCTAGTGCTACCTGTATGGAATGTGTGCTCACGCGGGGCACCCCGGGGCTCGACTTCAGCTATGACATTAATATGAATTATGTTTGGAAGGCAAACCTGTTACATGTAACATGGATAAACATGGTCAAACAATTTGTAGGTTCATGAAGTGCAACATGCAATTCACTCAGAACCATGGACGAGCAAAGTAACTAGCAATCGTGAGGTCTTAACAAACCGGAATGGAGCCATTGGGCTCGAATCACGAAGATTTGCCAAGAGATTGGATAAACAGTTTCAAAAGAAACCGATTCGGCTATGGATGAATACGTAAACTGTAGGTACAATCCCTAAACTACAAGTACAATCTTTTAGGGGGATGAACATCCATTTACCGTGCCAGCTATTTTGATGTTCACCAGGGGTACATGGTTTTGACCCGCCCCCGTTTAGAAACGAACTGAATAAAACCCTTCATCCTCGACAGGCGAAAAACTGGTTCCAGTGACAGTTGAATGGGAACAGCAAGACCACCATTCGACACTGCTGCAAAACCCAATGACCATGAAAATTGGCTAAGTGAACATCCCAACAAAGCCCATTCTGTTCATGTTTGGCATTTTCACCAGCAATTTTAGTTCACAGGCACAGAGACTGACAAGTTTGTCTTCTTGCAGCCCTTTTCACCCAATGTTGGAGCACGGCCAGGAACGAGTTTGACCCATTCCCAAACCTCCCAAGATTGAGTGGCGTTATTGGTTAAGAAGCCAGTTTTGGTTGCAGCTATGGATCTCAGATGAAGGTCCGTGGATCTGGTGCGCGGCAAAGTTCAAGGGGACCAACGCAGGACCAGCGCCGCCCAACTCGGAAAATGGAAACGCACAAGCTGCGGATTTCATTGGATCATATATATATATATAATATTATAAGATCATAATATATAATATATATATATATATCTACATGATTTATCTATATATATAATTATATATATATTATATATATATATTATATATATATTATATATATATATATTATATATATAGATTGTGGGATTTAATATTCACTAGGAATATAGTGGGATTAATTGGATTAGATACAATCCCCAACCCCCGTCATATGGATTATATGGATAAAAAATATGGATCCAGACGGCCCCTAAAAGAAAGAACAAAGCAGGGTAGTATTTAATATCACAGGGATGGGATTCAGTTTACTACTCCACAAACTCGAACTTGGCAAGTTTGATGGCTTTGGATAGTTTTGATCTGAGACCTGGTCAGTTTTGGCAATCTGTGTCTTTTTTTTGTGGGATATGCTTAGCTTGGAATTTAGAATGTGAATACTTCGAATCACCAAAATCTATGCCTTTGTGGGGTCATACACATTTATCTGTAGCCATGGCAACAGGAATTCCTGTCGCCAGAGATGGCATGCAGAATATATTTGAATCAGGGGAGAATCATCTACATCCATAGATATCCGGGAGATGAATATGAACATCTCTAACAATCCCCACAAACATGAGAATATCTTTGACAATTCCATATTCTACTTCAGCATGATTATAGTTACTGTACATATTCACAGGTACTGATGTCAACATCGGACTTTGAGCCGACTAGGGGTCGACAGCAACAGGCTAAATCCTGGTAAGGGGTGGCTTCATGAATCCTGAATCATACCCAGCTAAGAAAATAACATTATTTCAAAGGATTCGGATAGCAGACTAGCAATGAAACCAATCAAAGTGGGGCCCCTGGATAGCTAAGTTGGTTCATAACTCCAATAACTATGGTAATACTATGGTTCATGATACGTATAACCCTGATATAGAGTTTATAAACCAACAAACATCACTGGGGGGCCCCGCATTGAAGGATTCAGGGATGAAATGTCACCCATTCTCACCTTTTTGCCACTTGGCTTTCTGGCTCATGACTAGCGTCTTCAACCAGTGTAAAAGCGGTGCAACATAAAACCTCGAAGCGCAGTGTTTCAACAGCAACTGCCATGTCATGTTGCTTTTGGATCTCATGAGACGGCAGTGAATCAAATATATACTATATCAATATATACATACATGTTTCTCTAGTTCTAATGTATCTGTATGTATGTATATATTCCAATTACGTACATGTCTAATGAGATTTCTTTGAAATGGGGAATCCCCCAATCATCCAAAATCGGCCATATTTCAGGCAAAATCCATGGTTTTCGGGCATAACCTGAGACATTCTGAGCATCCAAGGCATCTAGGACATGGCAGGAGCAACTTGACCCTGTGGCCGCGATAGACATAGTATGTTTTTGTATATAAAAAGCATAATGATAGTATATCATATCTATTGTACAATATGCATTTTCGTTTATTTGACTGTGATGATACAGTAATAGTAATGCCTACCAGTGGAATCTAAAACCCTGGGATTGCTTTGAAATTGCAGGAAGATCAGCATTTTACTTCGGAAGTGGTTCAAATGACCCTGGTGGGTAAGCACTGTTGGGGTGGTGGATATCTTTTGTTTGTTGGCTAAGAAAAAACCACCTGCGATCGCTGACCGGACCACTTAGAAGGGGCAAAGTCGTCGATTGGCGAAGCAAAACCGTGCGCCATGGGGCAATCCTCTGCAATGGGCCAGCATTGCAACTGTGCACCCAGCCTCTCCGTGTTGCACGTGACAGGCCAGCATTCATATTTGGGCTGTCTCAAAATGTAGAATAGCCCAAAATTGGAGGATGGCAAAGTGACATTGCCATTTATCAACAGTATCAACCAACTATGAATGAGGATATTCCAAGAGTGAACTATCCACATGTGGTTCCAAGCAAACATTTGTACCTGGGAGGCACCACTTATTGGGATACTCATCCAAGCACTGCTGGAAGTGCCTTATTTTTCAACCCTCTGTTGGTCAGAAGCTCCTGCTGGGTACATGGAGAATAATGGTTTCCCTGTGCACATACATCATCATCATCATCATCATCATCATCATCATCATCATCATCATCATCATCATCATCATCATCATCATCCTCATCCTCATCTTCCTCATCCTCATCATCCTCATCATCGTCATCATCATCATCATCATAATAATCATCATCATCATCATCAGCATCATCATCATCATCATCACTCACTCACTCACTCACTCACTCACTCACTCACTCACTCACTCACTCAATCAATCAATCAATCAATCAATCAATCAATCAATCAATCAATCAATCAATCAATCAATCAATCAATCAATCAATCAAT
>BGPT01001552.1:56364-111189 GCA_003297045.1 Symbiodinium sp. clade C Y103
CAATCAATCAATCAATCAATCAATCAATCAATCAATCAATCAATCAATCAATCAATCAATCAATCAATCAATCAATCAATCAATCAATCAATCATCAATCATCAATCATCAATCATCAATCATCAATCATCAATTATCAACCATCAATCATTAATCATCAATCATCAATCATCAATCATCAATCATCAATCATCCATCATCATCATCATCATCATCATCATCATCATCATCATCATCGTCATCGTCATCGTCATCGTCATCATCATCATCATCATCATCGTCATCGTCATCACCATCATCATCACCATCACCATCATCATCATCATCATCATCCTCATCCTTATTATCATTATTTTTATTACTACTAATACTAGTATTCTCATCCTTATTATTATCATCATAATTATATAGTATCATCGTTATTATTATCCATTTTTTCCTATAGATACATATTGACATTATTACCCTCTGGTAAACTAACATAACGGGAAAATCACCAATTTTAATCACACATTTTAATGGGAAAATCCACTATAAATGGCAATTTTCAATAGCTACGTTTAATTACCAGATGGTATCCGAGAGAAAAACCCGACCGATTTCTCACCGCACTCTTCAGGTCCTTGCTCTTCGGGAGCATCGCCTTGCGGAAGCCCCTCCGCCAGCGCGGTCGCGGTGGAAGCGGAGCCGCAGCAACGGATCCAGGCGGGTGACTGGTTGACCGCTGGTGGTTGAGGATTATATAGGTATATATATATATATTATGCATATATTTGCATGAACAAAGGTATGCATATATTTACATATATCTTACATGATTTTTGGTTGAATAATCAGTTTAAACAAGTGTGAAATCATGTTAAATGGTAAACCATGTAAAACCCTCAAATTTTGGTTGGTCAAATCCGCAGAAAATTCTTGCTGAACGGCTGAACTCTCAAAGTTTGATATGGTTGACCGCATCGTCTTGCGCAGGTGCCCAGCGACTTTGTGGTTGATGTTGTTTCCCTTCAGGCCCCGGCAATCACAGATAGGTGAGCCTTTAAAGTTGCCTGAGTTGATTGGTTATGAAATAGGGAGTTACACTACCTGGGTTATTAGGGATCTAGTGATTAGTCGAACCCCAAATAGGGAAATTATCAACCAAATAGTGTTTCATGATGATTTGTGCCAGGCATTGGTATGGAACATGGTAAAATGGTTGGGGTCGAACTACTTGGAGGATCGCCCCACGAATCGTGACTGGTTAGGAACTGGGGTTATAAGCCATTTACAAACGGGAGAACCCACAAATGAGGACTTACTAACCAGGCTTATTAACCACTTACGATCCGTGGGATGATCCTCCAAGTATTCTCGAAATGGCCCAAAATGATGATGGAAAAAATCGGATCAATCATGCGATTTTGGGGTCAACAATTTTTCCAGCAAACTGGTAGAAACCTGTAGAAACTACTGTATCCTTTCTATTGACTGATATGGATCCCAAAATTCGGATAGTAACTGGCTATGGCTTAAAGTTGGAAGGACCCCCAACTCACAGGCAAAAGGCCTTTCCTTTTGCAACCCAGGCAAGTTTTAGGGTCGCTTTGAGGGACACTGCTGATCATCCCAGGTAAAAAAATGGTTCATTGCAGCAATTGGGAAACCAAGAAACCCTGGTGCTTCTGGAGTTTTTGTCTCGTGCTGGACGTTTTGAAGACTTCTTGAGCCATCTAGATGTGGCTGGTGAAGAATCCTTGACTTTCAAACTGGTTTCTCTGTGTAATTTTGTGTGTAATATTATGTTTTTTCTCGGGGGGGTATATGGGGGACATACTCTGGTTGCAACATATCTATGATTTTCAAGGATCCTCCAACGTATTACATTGCTTCATTTAGTATATGGGGGTTTCCATTAATGGGGATACCACAAAATGGATGGTTTATAGTGGAACATCCCTTTAAGATGGATGGTTTCTGGGTCCATTTTAGGAAACCTCCATATTGTACTGACAATGTTCCCCCAAGGGGGGTGAAACGTAGACAGTATCCACTGCAACTACTCCAGAGATATCCAGAGAACATATTGGATAGTGGTCCCTTGGATTTAGAAAACAAAGCGACCACTACTTCTTACAATGTGGCCCCCCCTTATGTTTTTGGTTTAGATTCACCCCATGAATGCTATAGTTATAAGTTATAAGATGTTATCAGTACCATAAACCATAGGTTATTGGAGTCATTTGCAGCAACTCAGCTATCATAGATCAGCTATCAATTCCTATTTTCCTATGGTTTCTATCGTAAACGGGGCCCCACTTTGTACTTATACTCGTACAAAAATGTCTCCGTGTGGCTTACGTATGCCAACAAAATTGTGTGTCTCGTTATCCAAAATCTGTTCACCCATGTCTTTCTATCACAGCCTGACACATTGGCTTAGATTATGATTTTTGAATCTGTGAATTAGAAATTATGCCATCGATCATGATTGTCACTGACACATTTTCTACATATCAACAACTCTCAACTTACTTGTGCTTAGCAGGGAATGAGGGTTGCTGACCTATATTAACCATTAATAATCATCCCATTCCCATCCATTCCCTCATTCCCTGCTAAGCACCAGTAAGTCAAATTTGGTAAACATTTCTGGTCGCTCGTTTTTTATAACTACCCCCACAGATGTTGCCCGTTTTGTTCACATGGAACAGGGGTATTTCATGGGATATTTCTGGTTTATGGGAAATAATGGGATAGTACTGGGATATCATGGGGATTTAACATATGTCATATTCCTCAAATATGTTTTTTTTTGTGTGGGCATCTATGGACAATTACTGAAGCATGAAAACACACTTTCGTTTTTCAGCACGGGATCTCGCCATGAACCAGTCAGAGGGTTTGTCCAAAAAACATGTCCCCAATCTGGTGGATTCGTTGATCCTAATGTTCACCAGCAATATGGCAATTTGATGCAATTTGTGAGGTACCTGGGAGTGCATCCCAAGGGTTAGGAACCCATGCTCTTAGTATATCTATATCCCACATGTATATCTGATATGCTCGTTACCCACTGACTGAGATACACATCTCGTTGCTCGCCTTGTTTCGGGACGACCCCAAACATCTCCATTAGATGAAGAGATATCCCATTAATCCATTATATCGCCATGAAATGGTAGGGTTTATACCTCTAATTTTTGGTTGGTTCAAAAAAAGTACATAATCATTTAAAACCATTTATGGACAAGGGGTAAATCTGTGCAAATCTACATAAATCTACAATTTTTTGCCGATAAAACATTACAAACCCTCCACAGTTCAGGCCTTTGTTGAGCAGTTGCTTGGCGGTCTGCGCTTGACCCTGAGCATGGACGGGGTTGGTTTGGACGTCCATGCCAAGTTGAATAAGAAATGCCGCCCGGTCAGAGACTGCTGAGGTGGACTGTGCTGCGGTTGTTTGGGAATCTAGGCATACAACCCTTGGATTGACTAGCATAGATATGGAAAAACTGATCGTCCCCTGGAAATCGTCCACAAGTAGGGGGAAAATCCATATTTAGATTTGCTAGCAATAGGGTACGGTATGTATGTGTATAATAAACATACTCATACATGTTTAGAAGAGATGACATGCATTGTAAGTGCTGAACATACTATGTTTTGATCATAGAGACTCGTATTTTGCTTTGTTTTGTTTGGAGCACATTTCACAGATCCACTGGTGAATCATCCAAAAGTTAGAACCAAAAACCACACATGGTCATCATTGAGGGAATGGTTTTTGAGACGACTTGCCAGTGCGAATGTCACCTCGCACCTGGTTTCAACTGCAGTTATAGTCCTTCACAGTTATAAAACGGGAGTCCAACTCCTGCAACTGACTCCCGCAACAAAGGTTATATAATTATGTGTATATATATATCGCTTAAATGGGGTCACAAGGCAGTTATAAGTGTTAAGGGCCATAGCTGTATATAGGGATTCCAAATTGTCGAATCCGCGAAGCAATTGGCCATTCAGCATGATAACTGTCCCATAGCACCGTTCTCCACAGCCGCTTCTGAGGTACTTGTTTGGAGTTGACGTTCAGCAATGTTTCTGAGAGGGCTTTGGCAGTTGTTTCCCTTTGAGCAGAGTTCATAACCCGCAACGCCATTCCATTTTACTGCTTGGGTAATCAGGATTCCGATGTTGGATTATGATCACTCTCAATATATTGGATGCTATAACCCTCTAAATACATATCATCTGACAACCTGGGTTTTGAACACTGCTCGTTTTGTCATGTTTTGTCAATATCGTCTATGGAGATTTACCCTGAAGTCCGATATATGGTGTGTAATTCCCCGAAACATAGTGTCATCAGAATCAATTTCACCATGAGCTTTTCACTGAATATAGGGTAGCTGCAAACTTGATGGCTGATCATTTCATCAATTTAGGGCTCACATATCTCAAATGAATGAGGTATCCCCATGTTTGGGCAAACCCAATGTCATGTTCTTGGCTGATCTTGGCTGTATGTATGATATATATATATATATATGTATATATATATATATACCAGTACATCCCACTTTTCTGAATGGTCCTGTGATTGTAATTCTCCTGACTCTGCCATGGGCCATGATCGCCATGGTCCGAAGTAGGCTCCCTAATCCAAGTTCACCCAACTATCATATTCTTGGTTACCGCAAAGTGGTGCCCCAGAGTGAGCTGAGTTGGTTTATAATTCGGGTTCATGGTGACTAGAAATGTATAGTTCGTGGACAACATACACAATCAAACACACGTACTGTGTGTATATTGGTATATCCCATTTGGTATCCAAAGAAATATCCCCAGATCACGGCTGGTTTATGCACCACCAGGTTCTCAAGGATCACCCCCAGATTTGTCTACAACCGCATCTCACAAACGTTACCAGTAGTTCAAGATGTCCACCACAAAATCGTTTCAGGGTGCCCTTCCTGATAAGGTCTCACCCCACATGACAATCATGAAAGGCAGGTACCCTCTGGCCCTCTGGCAATCAAACATGGCGAGAATCCCCCAAGTTTAGATGATGTTTAATTGCCATGTTTGATTTCCAGAGGCTATCTCCCAATTTTGATCCCCAGGTTCGCAAGATTTCTCAGCCAAATCTCCCTCAAATCACATCCCCATTCCATGAAGTTCCAGCGAAATTCCATTAAGTCCCAATAACATCCCCATGCTTCCCATAAAATCCCTATGCAATCCCCAGGTTCTGAAACGCATCTTTCTGAAGTCCATCCGCTCCGTGGTTCCGGTCATCTCAACCGATGCGGTCCGCTGCTTGGAGAGCCTGGAGCGACCGGGCAAGGCAGCGTGGGCAACAAAGATCGAACTGGAAGATGAAGCTCGGAACCCGATTTCGATCAGATTTCTGGGCACCCCAGTGATGGCTATGTTGGTCCATCAATATATTTTGTAATTATAGTATATTATAGTTGTAAGTTATAAGATGTTAGAAGTATCATATATAAGTACTATAAACCATAGTGAGATTGGAATTACAAACTAACATAAACCAACCAACTCAGCAAACTCGTCAATGGGGGCCCCAATTTGCTGGATTTCTGGGAAGCCCTGGAAAAAACCGGAGCATTTAATGGGAATTCATAGTTCGGACATTCCTGCGAATTTTGTAGAATTTTTCTGAAAGCCCTGTCGATTTAATGGGGATTTAATGGGAACTTAATGGGAATTTAATAGGCATGTATGGGATTTAATGAGGATATAATGGGGATTTAATCTATTTCTTTGGACATTTTGTCAGAATGACATTTTCTTAGGGAAAAAAATACTTTCTGGAGATCTGGGGAGGATTTGTTTTGGAAAGTTCTGGGGGGAATTTACAGTGATCACACGAGGAAATTGTCTGAAATTGACGTATGTGTTTAGTTTTTGTGTTGAAAAGTTCCGTGGAAATGACCGGTATTTAACATAGCCATGGAAAACCACCATCTTTACTAGGAACATCACCATAAATCATCCATTAATTGGGCCATCGATACCATGGCTATGATAACCAGAGGGTAGAATTCTTTTCCATCCATCCTGGGACGATTTCAAGAAGGTTGCTAATGGTGGATTTCAAGGTATCATTGGGGTAGAACTGTAGAAAATTGGGATTTGACCTCCAAAAGCTCTAATTCCATCAACCATTTTGAGAAGCAATTGATTGGCGCGTTGGAGAAAATCTTAGTCGCGTGATTTTTGCCCGGTTTTTTTTTGGTTTCTGGTTTTCATTGTGCCCCTTCAACCAAGAGATTTCTGTAGATTTATGAACAAGGCGAGCTACCTTGATTCAAATTTCCATGGTGCTACCCAGATTTTGATAGGATTGTTCTGTAACCAATCAATTAATTCAAACAGGTGATATCTACACTTCGATAATTTAACATAGCTATCGAAAATAACTCATTGATAGATGATTTACCTTTTAAAAATGCTGATTTTCGACGTTAGAATACTAGAGGGTGTATACTGACTCAAAGTCGAAGTATTGGGTCAGTATGGGTTGGTGTACATAAACTGACCGCGTCCTGACTTCGGATCAGATTCTGTGGGCTCCAGCGATTCAGCTCAAGCTACAAGTGAGCAAAGTTAGCACTGAGTTTGAGGGGTTTCCCCAAGATGTTCCGACAGAGCCATATATATATATATATATGAGCTATTAATAATACGTATATATCACATTATACCAACTATATACATATCCCATGATAATACCGTTACTATTCCCATGATGTATCCCATTAAAATCCCAGTATCACATTAAATCCCATTCTACATCCCATATTTGGATGCCCTTAACAAATCACAAGAGATGCAATCGCTTCGCTTCGCTTGCCCCGCTCCGCCTGGGTGCAACAGTTTAGTGTAGTTTAGTTGAGTTCCGGATTTTCCCTTGAGGACGCCACTTCTGAAACGACTCCAAAATCTCGAAACGTAAAGAGAAAAACAAGACATCACTCAATCAGATGTAGATTTATATATCCGGATTCTGGATGAATTACAATCTATAAGGGCCATATATAATTATGATTGTAGATAGATATTGTTATATGTTTTTTCTACATATTCGGATGAACAATAATGACCTCTCTGGCACGTCATATACTACTATTTACCCCAAAAAATTGCAACAGCCTGATTTTAGGTTAGTGAAATACTATAACTTACCATAATTTAATTTACCCAGATAATGGTTTCAACATGGTTTTTATACATCTACAATTACTGGAAGTCACCCATATTAAAAATGCCATCATATGCCACCGCTTTTGACCTGTCCAGTTAAACTGCTTGGAGCATGACTTCATGATTGTTGGTGTGAAAGATGTTCCATGTCCTTTTTGACCTTTGATGTGTCAGATTTAGTATCATTTGCCTAACCACTGAACCACGATGGAGCGCCTGCACGTCCATCTCAATTGCTTACCATTTGTTTAGGGGGTTAAGAATGATTTTCTGGGGGTTAAAACCCTGTAAACCATTTGGTTTTCCTGTAGATTTTCCCCCGAAATCAACTCAGTCATTCAGTTTTGGATCTATGTGAAGTAAAAAAACACAGTTTTCTACAGATATTCCTGAAAAAATCAATCCAACGTATGAACGTTTGGGGTTTGTATAAACCCGTGATCTTTCTAGGATCGCGTTTGCGAGTTCATCTTCGACTTCCAGCGCGAAGCGGAATACTTTGGCTGCAGTCTCAAGGCCGTTACGATGGAAGTGGATGGGTTCTTTGAAGGTCCCATGGTTTATAAATGTTTATAGTAGTATAATGGTGATGTTATACAAATCATATAGTATGACTATAACATCTTTATAAATATGTACGTATATATATATATATATACATTTAAATGTACAATAATGTACACATATTGTATATTTACATATATTTACAATATAACATATATTCTTATAAAACCAGCCACTATATAGCGTTGTCCTAGGGTTTGCTTCAACCTGCCCCGGCAGCACCAGGCCATGTGCCAAGACGCGCGGCTGCAAACAGCGCGGCCCTTCGACGATGCGGATCTGGCAGCGGGATTGCCCACAGCGAGGCTCCCTGGGATGCAACATTGGGGGGATTCAATGGTATTCACAATGTGAATGGAAAATTTAACGGGATTTAATGGACTTTAATGAGGATTTAGTGGGATTTCATGGACATTTACTGGGAATTAGTAGGACATTTAGAAGGAAATTTCATGGGCAATTAATGATAGACATTTAGAACCCTGATTCACAATGTTAATGGACATTTATATAGAAGGATTTAACTTTAATGAGGATTTAATGGGATTTAATCGGAAATTACCCTGTGGTGAACTAAGAGTTTGCGATGGAAAATTCATGAAAATTCCTCATAGAAATAGAGGATGTACCTACTGAACATGGTGATTTTCCATGGCTATGTGAAAATTTACGAGAGGGTATGTTCCATTGATTTTATCTCCGATTCCTCACACACCGCTCTTTCACCACAGCTTCCTCCTTCTCCCTTTACTTTCTCAGCTAGCTTTCGTCCCTTACCCATTGGCTTCAAGTTGGGAAAACCATTGGGATAGCCTCTGGTAAACTACATAGCTTTGTGGAAAATTACACCCCTAGATTATTTACTCGTACCGACTCGTACCTATTAAAAAATATGTGATTTTCCATAGCTATGTTAGTTTACTGGATGGTACCCTCTGGTGAATTAGCATCATGGCTGCCCTGGATCAGTCCGGAATAGTTGATGACTATAATACATTATGATACTATAGTGATGAATGGCCATATACCCTCTGGTAAATTGATATATGGAACATTGCCCATTTAGTTCGAGAATTTACCATCATGTAGGTAAACAACAGAACTCATCAGGTAAAATCACCCGACGGTTACCTATTTGAAAGGTAGTTTGAAGGGCTAGTTTCAGGCACACCGGATTCGTACTGATTTCTCTTCAACTTGCATTCACCCAGTCTCAAACAGTCAAACAGTGGATCATGATGATCCTGCATTAAGGCTTCTTAATCTGGCTACAGGTCACAAGGATTCACCCCAAGCATAGTCTCCCAGTTGTTGAGACGGAGCAGGACAAGCGATTTAGAACGGTCTCTACATCCGATTTTCAATCGCCATGGTTCACTGGGTTGGTCCAAACTGGTGGCCATTCTAATTTGGACATTTATGCTAAACCATGTGAGCTTTCCATGAATGGATTGGTTTAAGGGAACATCTACAGGAGACCATGGAATTTCCCATGAAAAATTGGGGGGTTGTTCCTGTGAATCTTACCGCCTTAAACCAACCCATTCCAGTTTCCGTAGGAGTTTGGCTTCGGATGATGACATCATGGATCCTGAAGGCTTCATGGATGCGCTTTATCAGGTCGGCCTCAGACTCTGGCAGCGAAGCAGATCCATTGATTTTGAGTCTTCTTGCAAGAAACCCATGGCTTTTTAAATGAATTGACACCATCAATTTGGGTTTACTTTTTCCCGCCAAAAAAGAACATGAAACATATTTAATCTATTTTAATTTATTCATGATGGTTGGCAAGGGTACACATTGACAATGGCACAGCGATTCGTTGAATTTATGCCGGTGGAAGATGTCATGTTCTTGTTTTTCCTTTTCCAAGATTTGTGTAGAGAGAGAGAGTGATCTTTGAAACCATCCCAGGTACTTTCGGAATCACTGGGTTCTTGGGATTGATTGCTGCCTAAAACCATGGAAAACCTCTTAACAGAAGGGTGGCAATCAATTACTTTCACCCCTGAACACTCACATCTACCCCGAAAATCAGATTGGAACATGCTGTTTATTTGCAAAATGGCAGTGTTTGGCTTCTATGTGATTTTTCTAGGAGCAATGTTATCCCAGCATTCATAACCCCCGGTTTATTGACACGGGTGTGCAGTTTTAGTAGTATTTTCTCACTAGGTTCGGGACCCGAACTGTGCGGTTATTTGTCCTGGATGAATGTGTATATTCAATTTATGAACCCTAAGTCTGATACTTAGATTTGAATGCGTCTATTATATCTCGTACCTATTACATCCCGCAATAAACTGACAACATTATAATCACCTCTAACATTATAACATATTGATACATATAATGCATATATATATATATAAACACATATGTACATGCAATACCTTTGCATGTATACAATGTATATATATATAATGCACAATATCATATATATATATATATACTAATCAATTACACACATAATTATCCCATTATAGGTTGAGTGTACCATCATGACTTTACCAAACCTGGCTACGCAGCCAGGCCTTGAAAGAAAACGCCGATTCGCTAGCGAGCGAAGGGCTCCATGCCTTGTGACAAAACCGGCGAAGCTGAGAGCAGTTTTGGGTGAGAACTTCTTGATGGATTTCACCTAAAAAGCCGAGTTTCTTGGGTAAAGATCATGAATTTAACATGTATTTGCCCAGAAAAACCCCATGCATTTTAGCGTTTTGCCGAAGATTTTTCTGGGTAAAGCCGAGTCTTGTTAGTTCATCTCTGATTCATTTTTCGCTATACAAGTTATTTCACATGGGAACAAACAAGAAAGCAGTTCCTTTCGCCAAAACATGGCCCTTTTGGAATGCCAGCTATGTAGCTCAGTGTTTGATCATCGGGACGGAATCATGTATTCCCTCCAAAGGGATCTTATTCATTCAGCATCAGCATTCAGCACTGAATAGGAATCATTTGAAAAACATGATAAAGATGTAACAATGTTTGCTTCAGGTGAGTGAATTATCGTAATTTGCCCAGACTCAGTAGAGTCTGACAAGCTCTTCAACAGCTGGGATGCTTGCCAACATGGATAAAGTGAGGGTACTGCCCGAAATGACCAAAGTGGGTTTAACTTTCTGTTGGGATTTTTGGTTTCTTCGGATATATGCCAGACTTGAGCAACTACACTCTACTTGTCACAGGGGGCCTGCTTGTGTCATCACGCATGATTTGTAACACGGAATCACGCTGCTGGATTCAGGTTGAAGATAGATGAGACCAGAGCGCATAAAAAGAAACTCAATGATGGGTAAATAAACACCCAGCAGTCAGCAAGTCAGTTCTTGTCTGGATAGTTTGGGAGTTTCAGAAACACCAAACGTTAATCATTGTATCACTTGCAGATCTATAGGGTGTGATCATTGATACCAGGGACGAGGTTCCACCTATGTGTGAAAGAGTACACCTCAAATCTTATGGGAAGGTTTTAAGCTTTTCTGCTTACTTATTAGCCTATCATTTCATTTTTAACTTTTGAGTTATCCGCTTACCTCTACAGAAAAAGTACTCGACTAGATAGTCACATCTCGAGCCCTGCCACAAGAGTAGACGCTGATAGACGCAACGCTGCGTGATGGGCGCACTTTGGTTGCAGAAAGATCGAGGGTTGAGGGTTTGAAGCACATACCGGCAAGCCGGCATCCACCTTTCGTTGGGTTGCATAGCTTTTTGGTGCATGAATTTGCAGTGAATCCCAATTATGAGGCAGCACCCTGTACTTGGATCTTCATCCCAATCTACTGTATAGAGGTACATGAGCATGCTCAGAACTCAATGTTTGCAATGATCCGGCAATTGCATAGTATTGCTGATTTTCAACCCTAGGATGATCATCCCAATTGCTATTCATATATATATATATTTTTGGGGGGGCGTTGCATGCACATGCCCAGTGTTCATTCACTTCATTCCTCTGCCGCGGTCGCCCTTCTGGGTTCAGCTCAGGGGTCGTGGAGCCGGAAGTTGCCATATCAGGACTTCCGCATCTATTTCAGCGACAGGCGGGGAAACACAATCTGGTCCAATGTGAGCTGCGGAGCTTGGGAGCGGTCAGTCGTGAGGATTTCAGCACTCGCCATGTGTTGTATTCTGCGGAGTTTTGGTAAAATTTCTGGTGTCTGTACCACTAGTTGGAAAGGAAGAATTTGCCTTTTCTTTCAGGTTTGGGGTTCAACAGGTAGTGCTTCAGACTGACGGACTTGGACAAATTGTGATTTCAACAATTCGATCAAAGTGAATTAAAACTATAGAAGCTTTAGCATTTAGAGGAAGCCATCGTTTTTGTTTTCACATGTTTTCACCTTCTTACCGGTTCTCGCATGTTCGCTGTATTGTCTTCCCGCCTCCAACCAATTTCGCACTCAAAGACGTGAAGACTCCAATCGCTTTCCGCGATAGAGTTGGATTAAATTCATTTGGTTTGACTGTCCCAGTCAGGCATTGCTTATCTTTATTTGCTACAGGTATTAGCCATTTGTGGCTATTTCTGATTTGACATGCGGATGTTTATAAGCCTTCTAATTTCCGTATTTTTAATATGTTTTAATGTAAATTTATGATGTTTGTAGTAATTGTTTAATTGTTATTCTGATATATATTTTCAAAGGGGTGTTTGGCTTGTTTCTCGAGGATAATTAGGTGCGGCCATAAATTACGCCATAAGTGGCTCAATACTGGCTAAGAAATGCAAGAAATCACTTGCATATCAGGCTGATCTCACTAAATGATATTACAAAATCATACAGGTCAACCAGGTCAACATCCAAAAGTCACCAAAGGCGCACGTTCGCAATTTGTGATTTCTTTGCAGATGTACGACCATCATACCGACAGTATCCCCCTTGTTTGTGGCTACTGTATCCACATTCATGCCACGTTTGGGCTATTTGTTCTGAAAGATATCAGCACCACGGAGCCTCTTTGTCTGAAACTGGCTGGAATACACGGAGTTCTTTCATTGATGTCTAAGTAGTTGCCAAGTAGTTTGATCAGCGAAAACAATGGAGGTTTCCAGTTTTGCTTAACACATCATTTGATGCTGTCTAGAATTATTGCTGATTCCATTTTGTTTCCTTGTTTCTTCCACTGTCCGATAGTCTTGAAAAAACTATCGGTGAGGCCCTTGGGTTGACTAGTTTGGTTTACAAATAAACCCATTGACTAATTGACGAGTTTGATACATCTACCATGAACCATAGAAATCACACCTAGTTGGCTCAAGCAACTTAGCGATTTCGTAGGGGCTGCACTTTGAATGTTTGTGATGTCGGCCGCGCCAGGCTCATCTTGGGTTGGGAGGAGTTGCTCTGCTGTCCTGAGGTGCGGAAAATATGCGGTGCAGCCATGGTGGCCATTTCTCGACTTAGGGTGTTAAATACCAAGTCGAGTGTTTCCATAGGTGGCAACTCATGGGAAATAGTGGTTCAATGGTGGTGACAATGGAGATTTTCATGCCACTTGGCTTGGCTGTTGGTGGATTTAATCGGCAAAAGCATGAATTTATGTAGGAAATATGGAAATTCATAGGATTGAATTGGATACTATATATAATATACCCACCATAATATCGATACAGGTGATGTTTAAAAGGATACACCATGGTATATTGTTGGATATCTATTCCCGATTCACTTGATATGATAATTGGGTCTGTTTGGAAATAGCCAGTTTTGGGGTTTACACATCCAAAAACATGGAACAACCAAGTGTACTACCATTGTAATGGACTTATAACGGAATGTAATGGGAAGTTCAAACAAACATATGATATTGTATGGGTCTGTTTGAAACTGGGGTACTATTTCAGGCTACTAAGTAGAGAAAATGATGATTAACCAGTGATTTCAGGGGTATTCTATTTTTAGACAAAGCCACTTCTACGGGGTTACAACCACCTGAATCTAGGATAATCCACGGATATGTATGGCTAGTCTCTGAAATTACTAGGTCCTTTGGAAGCTACTCCTTGGTAATTTAACAGATAGCCATTGAACATCTCCATTTCTAAAAGCTAAATCATCTATGAATATACATATATATATATATATGTATATATATATATGATTATTCCATGTTTCATCCATCTTTCCATAGCTATATTAAACTGCCTGTAGCGAACTTGCCAGCGAACTGCACGGATTTGGACTTGGACCGACTGGTAGATACCGACTGTAGCCATGGCTAACAGAATGGCTGACATCAACCATCCGATCTATGGTTGTGAAGAAATTACTTCAAAATCTTTAAAACATGTGGTTAAAAAGTATATAATATGCTTAAAGAAACCCATTTCAAGTTGTTAAGACACTATAAGACATTACTTCGGAGATGTTCTTTGTTGGTGAACCGCCAAATATGTCTGGGTGAATCTACCCCACTTTGGCTCCCAGATATCAATTCGGATGCAGTGCACGCTCTGCGCGGCCAGGTGTCAGGTTGTAGCATCCGAAAGTATTCTGAGGATGACCCCACTGGCGGACCCGTGGGGGCCGTGAAGGGTTCGTGGATGAATTTCTTCAGCGAAATTCATGGAGGATTCTATGGAGTGCCACATATATATGTTGGGTGTCTAAGGTTTAGCCAGAATTGAAGAGCTTGGGACTCTTAAGATTTGGGGAGTCAGAGGCGATCTGTTCTGCAGCTGCATCAATGCAGCATCATGGATATCCTTTTCACATTGGTTGGTGGATGGCAAAGAAAGGATATTGTGGGCTTAAAGAAGGTTAATGGGGATTCAATGGACTTTAATGAACTTTAATGAACTTTAATGGGATAACTATTGAAAATCCCAATCTTTAATAGGTAAATCAACGAACCAAATGGCCATTTTCAATAGCTATGTCATGCCAGAGGGTATGGTAGCCGCTAGCCCTCAAACTGTTCACAACCGCTAAGGTGCACCAAAGGGACTCAAATCATTGCTATAGCATTCAGAAAAAACCAGAACATTACTTATGGGTTTATTCCATGTACCATCAAAACAAGCAACATCTTATTCAAAATAAATGTCAAATGTCAACATGGTGTACCAAAGAGACTCAAATCTTTAACTATACCATTCAGAACACTAGTTGTTGGTTTAATACCAGTCGCTATCAAAACAAACAGTGTCTTATTATTCTTTGTTTGAGAACATCATGGTTGGCAGATACAAGAACCTAAGAGCGGCTCTGGACGCTGCTGAGGGCGAATCCTACAGGACGTTACCCCATTTGACCTCAGCACAGATGGTTTGGATTGGGGAAATCAGTCCCGGTACTTGAATGGATTGGCTTCAGGGTTTTCACATCAGGGGTCTGCTCCAGATATTTTCCCTTCAACAATTTTTGGGAGTAAAAAAGGTTATTCCTGGCAATTTTATTCTTTGGTTGCTCAACGTAGCGAGCTGGAAAGACACTATTTGTTTATTGGCAAATAATCTCTACAAATGGAAAATTTTCCATACCAAACTGTGAAATAACCAGAAGGTAATTGTCCAGTTCCGTTTGTTGGTTTATAAACCTATTAGCTATAGAGATATATCTACCAATAAACATAATGATTAGAGATATATAGGTATCGCTATATATAGATATAGTCAACCATACTATCTTTGTAATCATGATTTATAACTAACCATACTATCTTTATATAGCAGATACATAGTTAACCTATTTATAACCCAAATTTAACCACATCTGATTATGTACATCTCCGACGTCCAAGGTCGAATACACTGTGATGAGAAGTGCCTACGATCAGTTACTGCAGTGACGGGGGGTCTGTCCCTAAATGACGGATGACTATGCCTAGTTCATGACAGAATATGTTTGAATTGGGATAGTGATGATCAACCTGAAATTTGGTATTCGGTTTTTGAGACAAAGCCATAAGAGGGGATGAACATCCATTCTCAACCTGATCACTTGATATCGGTCTCAGAGAAATGGTGCATTGTATGTAACCCCGTCCTTTCGGGGGACTTGTAGAATTGTGCTGTCTCAGTGCGATGATGGTAATTACCCTGTGGTAAACTAACAGTTTGCTATTGAAAATGGCCATTGATTGTTCATTTACCTACTACAAATGGTGATTTTCCATAGTTATGTTAGTTTACCAGATGGTATATGGTCACATTTTGGGGTTGCTAGATGTTGCTAGCTAATATTCTGGTCCATGAGATACCTAGAAAGGAGCTACTCTCCCACAGCCATAGCTTCCGCACATACAACGACTGGACATGTTACGTTTGTGCCTCCAATTGGGATATCTGCACTGCGGTACTTTTGGCAGTGTCTTGAAACAATCAGATCAACATTGTTGCGACACATTGCTGTTAGCTGTTCTCCGCATTGGATGTTCATCTCATTCCATCTTTCTCCCTTGATCATATTCTTGGTTCACACTGCCAACCAACGGATAAGCATATAAAAACCCTCAATTATCCGCTGGTTTTGGCTCAAAGAGTTTTTGATGATCACCAAACATCAAGGGGATAATTTCTAAAAATTGTTTGTTCTCCCCTACCCTTGAGACATGATCCCAGTGACATTTTTTCACCGTTCCAGGTGTATCCTACAGTCCATACGTACTGCAGCTCAGGGAGAACCGGAGGATCAAGGTGGTCCTTACCCTCCAGTAAACTAAGAGTTTGCTACTGAAAATGGCCATAGAAATAGTGGATTTTCCCATTAAAAATGCTGATTTTTCTATAGTTATGTGGGTTTACCAGAGGGTACAATGTGGATGTCAGACATCATCTACTGGTAAGTTGGGGTATGACTGGTTCCATGCAGAGAGCGACTGAAAGCTTATAGAAAGGCAGTGACTTGTAGATCTAGGCCCACATCACATTAATCCCAATTTGGCATGGTTTGGAGGTTGGTATCACATCTTGTCTTGCTTTGTTGGTGGTGGCCGCCCCAATGATTCCCAACATGGGTATCTGTAGGAAATAATCCAAAATCATTTCATGGCTTTCAGGGACAATTCATAGGAACTTTCCACAATTCATGGGGGAGTCCAATGAAATCCTGTAGAACCCACTTAAATCCTAGCACTAAAACCATATAAAACTAAAACCCATATAAATAGATTTATGAAATCCCTCTAAAACCCATA
The DNA here is from genome assembly GCA_003297045.1 of Symbiodinium sp. clade C Y103. Taxonomy (NCBI): domain Eukaryota; class Dinophyceae; order Suessiales; family Symbiodiniaceae; genus Cladocopium; species Cladocopium sp. clade C. The sequence continues at coordinate 73,288 of BGPT01001552.1, forward strand.
TAAAAGCCACCACGGATTTCATACACCTTATGGGGGTTTCCATACATGGGAGATTCCCCAATTTCTGGTTGATTTATAATGGAAAATCCCAAACAAAAATCGATGATTTAGGGGTATCCCCATTTCAGGAAACCATTATTCACCACTATTAACCATTATCAACCAGTATTATACAAGCACTATATTAACCACTTTTAACCACTATTGGCCACTATTATCCATTGTTCCAGGTGTATGAAAATCAAATGAAATCCACGGTGTCCGCCGCTGTCGTTCTAAGGTGCCTCGCTTCGTCCTGGAACTGCGCAGCCGCAACATCCCAAGACCCGCCATCGTAGGCACACGGCTTCGCCTCGTGGCGGTGCCGAGGTGAACCAACTGCTTTGGGAAAACAATGACTTAAATGAACTCAAAAATTAGGATGAAATCAAGAATCAAAATTGGATCGTTTATGGCATATGATCCTGATATCAAACAAACATATCATCAACAGTATGATATCAGAATTGCTCCATCCTATTGCAGGCAAATAGTAGTCACCGAATTGATTCCCCTGGTATTTGGGGTGTTCGGAGCAACCCTGTCAACCCTATCAATGGGTGTTAATGGATTAATGTTTGGTTAAATCAACTGTTTTATTGGGGATATTTTATGGGATACAATGGGAATATGATTGGATGTAACCAACAATATATGATCTCTACTTGGGTTTGCCTCAAAATTGGGGATATCCCAAATATTGCCTTTTTCATTTTCCTATTGGACTTGGGGGAACCCAACTTCCGCAGACAAAACCCTATAGCCATATGGCTGAGCATATGTTGTATACAGAGTTGTTTGAGCTGATCTTGACGACTAATATCACTCCAATTACATGCTGGGGAACCATCCAAGCCAACAACCATGTGACTTACTGATATACCAATTATCCATTAGGTATCCATCCAACCATCCAACCATCTTTACAAACATGTAATCATTAGGTATTTGACAAGTACTTACTGATCCGAGCTATAAAAGGTTTAACCATGACCATCATGTCAAAGGGATTCAACCAGCAGTTGGGAGAGAAGGCGCTTATAACTGGAAAGTGCCATTAAAAAATCAAGCCCTAATTACCCTCTGGTAAATTAACATAGACCCTGGCAGATAGGGATTGGAAGATTAGTTTCCTCTAAAAATAGCTATTCTCAGGGTCTATGTTCATATACCAGATGGTACATATAATTACATGAGGGAAGATGATAACTGGAACTGGTAGGCTTACTATGTTACAACGATAACTGATGCTTCAACCCATGAGAATCTCATGATGGTCCCAGCGTTTCATGGTTGGGATTTCTATTGGGATTCCTATGACACACTAGGACGATTGGCTTGGATTATAGTGGGATCTTTACCATCTACCAACTGGTGATTTGGATTTGTAAAAAAAAAAAACACGGTACCCTCTGGTGAACCCTCTGGTGAACTAACATAGCAATTCAAAATGGCCATTGAAATAGTGGATTTTCCTATTAAAAAATGTGATTTTCCATAGTTATGTAACAGTTTACCAGAGGGTATCTGCTTGGAAGATACGATCCACCATGGCCAGGTCGCTTGGAGAAGCTGGACACCATCTTCCGCGCAAAGACCGGAGAGTGCCTCGTTGGATCAGAGAAGACCTTGGTGAATGGTTGGGAGTGCCATGGTTGGGAACCTGGTTGGCAAATCCTTCTTTCGGATTTGTGAATTACTGAGACTCTATAATAGATATCATTCGACATTATCATTATTACTGCAATATATTTCTGTTGTTATTCAGCCAGATTTGTGTATGGCAATGTATGGGAGCAGGTTGGCGAATGTCTCTTTTTGACCCAGATACTCAGATACTATATACAAAAGTTGGTGCTGCTGGCCGAGCAAGGCATCCCATCTGCGATCGATTGATGATTTCTGGTGATCGATGCGAGCAGCAATGACCAAGCTCCAATGATGATGATCGCTAATTGATACCTAGTGAACCTGAACCCTAACTTTTCTTCGGGTTTAAACGTAAACCTCGGGTGGGGTGACATTGAAACATATACAGTAACCAAACCCATACCACACCTATAAGCCAGCACCATTCAAGTTCAGGAGATAGTTTCATACCTATTTTATCTTGATTTATCATATCTTGATGGGGAAAGTTCAGGTTTGCTCCAAGCCCGTACTAAATCCGTAATAAACCCGTACTAACCCGTAGTATTTCTGGGAAAACCCTAGGTTTTGCAAAAGCCTCGGGTTTTTCAAACCCGTACTAGACCCGTACTAAACCCGTACTTTAGCCGTACTAAACCGTACTTTTTGTATGGTTTTATCGGTTTATATGGTTAAGATTTCATTGGATTTCAGAGGTTTAAATGCGATTTGTGAAAGGCATCGGCAGAAAACACAACACAATTGGAAATTCCATGGGGTAACAAGCGTGGTTGTGCCAGTCAACTCATAGCCGACCGTGTCTGACATGCAAAAACGGTGAGCCTTGCCAGGAAAAAAACGCATCAGCATGGGGGACATGAACCAGCATGGAATTCCAAACAACAATCAGACATGAAGGATCATGAGGTTTTGGAAAACATCGGGTTTTGTGCGTAAACCTCAGTTTTTTCGGTAAACCCTAGAAAAGGTTTGGTTTTGGATTTGTAAGGTAGGTATATGTTTTAAAACAATGACCCAAACTATCCAGGATTTGGTTGACGGAAAATGTTGCATTCGAAGTTCGAAGCCCCTAGAATTTGCTGCACAAATGGTTTCCGGTAAAAAACTAACTTAAAGCAATCCATTGAAACTAGCCAAACAAAGCAGGGATGAGTCCGAATCGTCCGGATGGGTCCCAATATGTCCCAAATTCACAGAAATAATGTGACTTTGGTCCCTGAAAATTTCAAACCACTGGAGCAGCGATGAAAAATCGCAACGGTTGAGGTTTCTATGCATCCACCTCTGGAAATTGGTGGTGAATGGCTTGCAGTGGACGTTGGGATCTCTGAAATGGGTGTTTTGGGGGTGAGTGGCTGTGTGTCAGGCAAGAGATATGGTCACATTATGAAATCATAAGACATTCATCAAAGGGGGAATGGGTCAATACCTATAATAAATAATACCATATCTGGGAGCATGGACCATCATTACTCGATACTACTCTCTATTTAGATGTTAACTAGAGTACCAGGGCTTCGATCGAATCCATTGCCATATGCTTCGGAGAGGCTCAAGATGCTTTGATGTTCATTAATGTTTCATAAAGAATTATAGGTTGCTAAGCGGAATTGTTCGGTGACAGATCTGAGAGCTTTGCAACTTGAGGCTTCTTACCGCGGGGACGGAACATCCGCATTTTCTCCATTTGAATAATACCGTCTAAAACAAAAACAACATGAGATATGATATGTTTGTTTCCCCCTGATAGCACCTTCTGTAGAATCGCTACGTCAAACATATCAACGATGCTCGTTGGAGTGCAAGCAGCCCAGCCATATGGAGAGGTGTTACATCACCCCAGGTTGATATTTTGTTTGACTAGGTAGAAATCTAAAATTGGTCCAGCCTCCACTTTGAAAAGGGCAACACCTTCTATCAACGTCTCTAAATATGCCAAATTGTAAACGACTTGATATTCCGTTTGTTCCCATCGTAGACAGTCGGTCATATTGGAAGTGCTTGCAGCAAGTTGGTTATAAATGTTAAAATCACTATTGGTTACAAACTAATTCTGGTTGTTTAAGCCAGTGCAGTAGTCTTGTTGGTTTCTTGAGAGTTGTCTGTCTTGTCGTGATCACAATATATAATAACAATATGACAACCGTTTACTCTTATTAATAAAAAGACACATTATTTCATTATATATATATATATAGTAAGATGAGTTTGATTATACCTTTCACTTTCCATGGTACCCAAGTTTCATCAAGTTACCGTGGATCTTCCAGTACCTGGGCCGATCCATCCTATCGACAAGGAATTCAAAGAGGCGATCCGTCATGTCCTCTGTGCCGAGCTGAGTCTCGAGTTTCTTGGGGGGTCGGGTCCACAGAGTGTTAGAAGAATAATGGTGGTAACTATAAGTTGGACGTAACCCCTGTAAGTTCTAAAGTTATATGTGGTTGCATATCCACTTATAACTGGAACTGGACCCCAGGTTGGTTTATAAGGAAGAGTCATCCAAAATGGGAACTCCCTACTGGTAACAACCAACTAATCCTCGACCGAACCCCAATCTCAGGAGATGTTCATGATGCTTAGTGGCCTAGTAAGATTTAGAAAAAATCATCCCCCCAAACAGATTTTGGTGCCAATCAGTTGGATGATGGGAACCCAGATGACTTCCTCGCAGATAAGTCTGCAGGAAGGTGATATGCTCGTTCAGCACGTGGGCATTGTGACGCAGGTGGCCAGCATTGGATGTCTGAAGATGTATAATCTATGAACATGTGTATGCAACCAGCAATCCTTTGTTTTTCTGGCTTCTCAAAAACTAACCCCAGATCCACCGAAACACGTAACATCCCAAAATAGCATCGTTTTCGCAAAGCGCACAATAAAAATTAGCGCACTTGGTAGATGCGATGCACATATCAGAAGTGGAATATCCAGCCGTTGCAGCTTGTGGATGTTCATGCCAACTGGAAAAAAAAGGTGCCTGGGTTCATGACCTTCCTCGGTAAGATGTGGGAGTTGCTCAAAATGGAGGTACTCCAAAACTATGTACCACATTTCGAGTATTTCTGGTTCCCCTATTTTCGAAAACTCTCAAATGTAGGGTTTAGTACAATGGGAATATAATCTCTTTGTCTCTGGATGTCTCTGGTAATTTCTATCTGTAGTAAGAGTCCAGCTTCAGCAGTTGCACGAGGCAATTTGAAACTATGACTGGTTGGTGTGTATCTTTAACTTTGATGCTTCATGGTTTCAAACATGTTTTTTCCATTTAAAATCTTTCAATGGGATGATTCCCTAGTTTGGAGATGGTTCAAACCTATTTTTTTCATTGGGTCGTATCAATTAAACATGGTTCAACTTTGGATATCTCTGTCGTGACCAAGGGTGAAACATCTCATCCGGCGCCATATCAAAGCTCGGCCGAGAGGCGAAGATTGACTTTGATCACCCCAGCGACATTGAATGGATCCTCAAACCAGAAAGTGAGAGGCGTGGCCACGCCGCACTCGAGTCAAGCCGTAGTTCAACGGTTCATTTGGGAGGACAACCACAGAGAATTGGTCTTAAAAAATTGGGAAATGAGAGATATGGGGTACTATCGCTGGTTTGTTCCGCCAATTGTAAGTTGGAGAATCACAGGAAATCAGGAGTTACTACCAATGATAGCCGTCAGTCAATCTCATCCCTCCAATATCAATATTCAATACGCCCTCCCAGGGCTAAAACGAAGAGGGCCAGTACCTGAAGCTGGATTTCTGAGGAGCTGGTAAACCAACGTAGCTATGGAAAGTGGCCCATTTATAGATGATGTACCCATTTTATAAGAATTGGTGATTTTCCATAGTCTAATGTCAATTTACCAGAGGCTATCTTTTGAGCTACATCACCATGATGCATGTTTGGTTGGCTGAAGGCTTGGCTGACTCACCACTGGTGGTTTCTGCTACGAAGTTTTCATGTTGTGCAGATTTGAGCCTGAGATAGCGCGAGTCTATTTCTCAAAAAAGAGTCCCTCGTCACCTCATTACAATTTCTTTCCGTTTTTTCATCCTTCAACTCAGTAAATTTCACAGTTGTTTTTTTTTGAAGAGACCTTTCAAATGTTACAATTTCCTGACGCTGCATAACATTATAAGACTGAAATTGTCCATCAAATTCCAGTCCAGTTTCCTGTATTTGCTTCATTCGAATTTCCCTTGAACTTCATAATATGAAATCGGTTACTCGTAAATCATCGTGAATCCTCATTTTTCATGATTAATAACCTATTTAAAATTTATGGTTGATGTTTTTTCGTGGCAATTGGTGAAATCCCATTTAATCCTCAACTATTTACGATTAAATCATGTTAAATCCGATAAGATCCCATCAAATCCTTCCCTAGACATGGTTAGATCGCGTTAAATCATGTTAAATCCCATAAAACCCTCAACTATCTATGGAGAAATCATGAAAAGTCCCATAAAATCCACCAGTTTCAGATATGAAAACCGCCAGGTGGATGCAAACCGTCAGCACAGACCATCCCATGTTGGCCATTCAGAGCCGCAACCGAGGGCCGTTCCTTGGATGGGACGATGGAGATGACTGGAGCCGCAACAAAGATGGGGAAACAGTCATTCTGATAGGAAAACAATGGGAAAACATATGTTCTAAACCAAGGGAATTTCAGGTGTTTCTGAAGAAATGAAGAAACTATGGGTCAAAATTGGGGACAGAAATAGATGGTTCGTACTAAAATCTGTGGTCCCATAAGGCTTAGATTTTGACCCACCCGCATATGGGGAATGTCGCAGAATTTAGCCAAGAAATCATAGAAATGGGCTGGGTTGTTTAAATGCGATTGAGCAAAAACATGTTGTTTTTGACTTGTTGTTGTTTTAATGGGGAGGAGATGGGAAAATACTGGCGATATCATGGGAATGCAATGCTTGAACTGGGGAACTTACCACAGTAAATGGTTGAATTTTCCATAGCCCGAATTGTTTTTCGTCGAGCTAACATCCATAAAAAAAGGATAAAAAAGGTATACGGTATAGGTACAGTATCTGGCTGGTGGTTTCAAATGTTGTGCACGCCTGGCTGTCACTAGTACTGCAAGTACTGTTTTGTCCAAAGCACATGTGCATCGATGTAAACATTCCATCAACATTACATCATTTACATTCGAATTCATACAATTCAGTTGGTTTTCCCAAAGATAGAGAAGGGAAAACCCTGGAATCAGTGCGCTTCGCGCTTCGCATCCATTTGCGGATCACTATGATGTGGTGGTGTTTGCTTCACAATATTTTCAGAGGCTCGGAGAGGGCTTTCCTGATTTTGGGTCTAGAGATTGCAACACGTTATATAATGTTATATAGTGGATTAATGATGATGTGCGTGACAATACAATATCTTTGGCAACTAAGAATAACAATATGATAGTTGGATTAATCCAGCCATTGTTGGATAAATCTGGCTAAATCATAATGACCTTACTCCGATGACACCAGAAATGATGGCTAGGCTTCGGGTGACTATCCCCAAGCTGAACTTTTCTAGCTGGTCCACTCCTGGGGGGGAACCAATTTCATTGTTGAGAGGCCTTATTTCAGGCTGGTGAATGAACATTGGTTAATAGATATATATATATATATACACACCATTAAATTGTTTGGTTTCAGGTTGACACATACCATGATATTACCCAATTCTTGGTTTATGTTTGATATCCGCATGCTCTACAGTACCTTTTGGTGGGTGTATCTTTGACTGTGGGAAAATCTGCACCCTACTGTAATTGAAGGATTTGCATTGCACATACGACGTTCCCAGTTTATGACTCCCGAGGCAATCGACGCCCTCAGACTTGGTTGCCATTCGGCTGCTTGGCGAGCCATGCTGGAAGATTCTTTCGGAAACTCGATTCCGTTTCCAGAAGAAACTGTGAAGGAATCCCATGGTTGGGGGGGTTCAACAACCTAATCTCTGGAAAATCAATGAAAATCATGGGTTTTCCCCAGAATCATCTATACGGCAAATCGTGAGTGAATTGTCCAATATCTATGTTGATTTGTTGTAGGGGAGTTCAAGATATGTCTCTCAGAAAACTCCTATCTGATGGGGAAAAGCATGGTTTCCTGTAGTTTTTCAAAGAACAATGTATTGGCAGAAACGAACTTGAGATTTGTTTCCGTAGGCCGGATTAGGCTGTGAAAGTTGATTTCCATGGTCCTAAAAGGATCAGGATGATCAGGTCAGATCCAACATAGTGAATCACGTGTTGCCGGATTCAAGCAAGAATTTGTGATACATTGCAATGCTGAACTGTTTAAAATTAAATGGCTTGTTGGGGGATCCAGGCATGTACACTATCTCATCTCGGTTCCAGATGAATGAGACCTAGATTGTGAAGAATGTTGCTTCAGCGGTTGCCACAACAACTCCTGGCTTGGGAGCCACCAGAAGCCACTGGCTGTTGCACGCCCCTACTGTATGTATAGGATAGTCTGGCACACAACTGGTAGAGATTAGGATGTTTGGGCTGTGTGTCCCAACACATAAGTTGACAACCGGGGATGGATCAAAACCTATTATATTATAATTTGGGGAATGAACATCCTACTATCTACAAGCTATTTTTTTCCGGGTTCACCGGGGTACCAGGGGTTGACCCATATCCAGTGAAGCCTCTAAAATCCATGGGAAAAAGGGGGTCAACGTAAGCCAAGAGACGGCGCCGAGGTTGAAGTACGATGGCGAGTTGGTTGGCACGGCCAAACAGCAGAAGTTTGTGAATTCCGAAGAGGCCAGGGTGGTTTGGCGAATGCGCCGCGGACGACGGAGTGTTTTGGGCTGGAAGATCCTGTAGTTGAAAGTGGCTGGTGAATCGTGGACAATCATGGAGAATCATCCCAGCTTGTAATTTGCAGTGGAGATTCATGGTCACTTTATACAAAATTTGGGAACCAAAAACATAGAACAGAACCAGAACATGATAGAAATTCCACATCGCCATTTGGAGATGGAACCTTGACATGTTGACCTGGAAGTACGGTGAAGGGAGAACCTTTCCTGGATTTCATGCTGCTTCAGATTTGGTTGTATTGCTAAAGACAGATAGGTTTTTATATTTTGTTGAGCCAGTAAGTGGTGCCGGTAAGAAGCTTCAATTCTAGTCTCATCCTTCAATGTATTGTTGGACATAGAGAAAGTGGAAAAAGTGCAGTCTTCCCAAGTTGGGCTGGTGGTTGAAATGAACTTAGCTCTTTGGCACGATTCTCCCCAACACCCTTAAAATAATCTTATACATGGCTTGACATCGCCTAGATACCTGATAATCTGAAGATTTCTGAAGTATATATATATATATATGTATAATTAGATATTTACGGAAGTTCCCATTTCCAGGATCTCTTCAGGGCCGACAGGTTAGAATTTTGAGCTTGGTGACAGAAACAAGCACGGCATAACACGGCTTAAGTCGCCTTGATTTCGTGTAGTATCCTACATACTACACCCTCTCTGTCTCTAAGTATATCTATAAAGATGTCCTCAACAGCATCGATTCATAGGTTTGCTGAAGGCGAGGTAGTCTTTCATTAGTTTATTATATGTTCCAGCTTGAAAAGTTGCCAGAGGGAAATGGATAGGGAGATTTTTTGGTGGAATCCTATTGACTTAATGATCCAACATGTGGATCCAGGTTGAAGACTTGGGGGCAGTTGTGAATGGAGATGTAACCATAGGATGGGGTTACATCCCAACTTCTTGAGGTCATCACCATGATTATAGCCATGTTTTTCACCCCAACTGCACCCACAAGCAAGCAATCAGACGTTCCGCGTGAGATCTGAGTGGACACTTAATCCACGTGCTTTTGTTGCATGAGGTTGGCCTAGCCATTTGACAATTGCACCGCTTCACTTCATGTCATCGCGACAGCAAATCAGACACGTTCCTGGCGATCATGTGTAGCTGGCAAATGAGTCAGTTTTCAATCCTCTTCCGGGATTGGTTCTATGGTTCATTTGTACTTCCGAAAATGGGCTGCAACACTCTATGAATTAGAGCAGGACATGTATATATATATATATGTATATACATATATTATTGCAACTAAAAGAGACATAGAGCTTATCCCTGTCGCTCAATTGCCTCACAATCGCAACATGTCCGGGCCAGGATTTGCGATCATATCTTGGTGTCCAAAACTTAGAGTCAGGGGGGAGTCAGCTTTCAGCTTTCAGAATGTGTTGTTCTCAGGGATGATCCTTGTCATGTTGGATTGGCGCAAAGCTCTTGACTTCCCAAGTTGCCCCAACTCATCCCAACCATTGCTAGTTCAAAGAGACGATACAATGAAATCTATGGAGGTGTCCAATCGAGAGGGGTACCCCCAAATCATCCAAGTCATTGGACCGTTTTAGTATTGAAACAACCATGGTGACTTGGAGATCCCCCTTTTTTTAGACCGGAGGTTGAGGGGTTTTCTGGCTCAGGTACAGATGGACGTGTTAAAACTTCAGGCCCAACTGCTTCAAGCTTGGCAGTCAGATTGGGTAAACGCTATTTGGTTGAATTACGGAGGGGTAACCCCACCGAAAAACAAGGGCACAACTTCTAACTTACGGGCAAAACTTCTACCTGACGGGCAAAACTTCTACCTGACGTGCACAACTTCTCACTAACGGGCAAAACTTCTACCTGACGTGCGCAACTTCTACCTGACGTGCACAACTTCTCACTAACAGGCAAAACTTCTACCTGATGTGCACAACTTCTACCTAACGGACAAAACTTCTACCTGACGTGCACAACTTCTACCTGACATGTGCCAAAAAACGACAACACTGTGATGGGCATGTCATGTGCAAAAAACGACTACACTCCGAGACGCCCTCGGGGGGACGTTGCCAAAAACAAACAAACCGGCCCCTTTGTTATTCCCCAAAAAGAAAATTCTTGCTGTATGATCTTCTCACTGGAACATGGTGGTCTTTGGTGTCCATCTTAATCTTTTGCGATGTGTAAACAACATTGAAGATGTGGAGATGCGTAACTGACCCAGCAAGTGCCAGTATGACAATGGCGGGCTGCCCCTACGATCCTAGCATGTTGCGATACATTGCGCTATTAGGCTCCGAATTAGTATCCTTGTTTCAAAGATGCTTGGTTGATATCGCCACCATATGTTGCCAGCTATTACAACAGTGGTATTTGTGATATATTTGGATGAATAGGCCACTTGGCTACAGTTGCCAACCCTGCTTAGCAAGCTCCATTGCTGGGTCTCATGCATTGCCCGGGAGGCGAAACCAAAATGATAGAGCAGATACTTAGGATAGATCAATATGATTCAAGATGTTTATATGGTTATAGCCATAGCATGTTATAGCCCGTGCACAAGTGAGACTATCATTATCCAAACCCATTGAATCTCCTGCGTTTTTGGGCTTTGAAGGATGTAACTGTGGATGAAGTCTGCAACATGCAGTTTTGCTACCCCGTTGTGGCAATCTCACCTGACAACGGATTGACAGCGAAAGCTGCAGGAACTCCCTTTTTGATGAAGCCTAGTCAAGCCCCTTGAAAGGTAACACCATGCAAAGTTGGGCCCCCTGGATAGCTAAGTAGTGCTTAGTAGGTTTTTAAATAACTATAATATGATAAGTGTGATAAACCATATACTGGAGTTGTAAACCAACTTAGCTATCTAGGAGGCTCCACTTTGTGTAAAAGAAACAGTGTTTCCTCAGTTTCCTCTGATTTCCCAACAACATCAACCTCATGATAGAATCGTATCACCCATCGATGCGATTGTTGTGAACAGGATAAAGCCACTGAAGGCGGAGAAGACGAGGTGTGGAGTTTGGATCAGTGGTGGATCATGGTGAATCTATTCATTTTAAGGATCATTTCGTCCACTAAAGAAATGTGGCAACAGAAAATCCAAGTTCAACTGCTTGCATTGCATCGCATTGCATTGCTATGTTGGAGTACTAGATGATAAATATCATGTGGTCCTCTTAATTTTGGGGAATCTAGAAACCCACTTAATTCGAATCAATTGGATACAAAAACGGGAGAAATGGTGGATCTATATTATAGATGTTGGGACCTCAACCTTATCTTCTATGCCGGGGACCGAAAGTAATTCTGGATGGGACTGAACATGACGGAAACCCAACAAGTGTTTGGATTTCATTTACAATTGTGGTTTGTCCTGCTCCATGTCTTCCAAGTATCAAAAACAAGGCTTTCGAAACGAATACCACGACGCCTCCTAAAATAATCTAAAATATGATGGGTAGTGTGGTAAACCCAATAATGAACCATCCCCAAAATCACCATAAGTATAAACCATCCCCAAATGGTAGGTGTATGAGGGGATTTACCACATTAACTGATTTCTTTGGTGCGTGCTCTTTCTGAGGCATGAAAACGCTTGGTGTTCCAAGATGTTCCTGGCAAACCGCGCAGGATTTTCACCATGTTTCCCTCAGTTCCATGGATTCCACGAGTTGGCTGAGGAGGTGGTGAAGCATGCCCTGACCACCGAAGGGCTGATGGTGATGTTGATCTCCCTAGCATGGAGCGACTGGATCGAAGGGTTCGTGGGGAGTGTCCAAAAACCACCTGCTGGGGCCACGAAATCACGAAATCGCAAAGTTGGTGAACATAACTACAATGTCACTATGGTTTATGATTGTTATAACTATAACATTTTTATTGGGTTTAGAAGTCAACAAACATCAGTGGGGGGGGGGGGGCCTTTTTGTAGAAACCTTTCTGAAGACAAAAAATAGGGATACTTCGCATTTTTTGGGACATTGCACCAACTTGGCAGAGCAGTGGTCGAAACGCCCCGCTGGATGCTGTGAGTTGGGAGGTAGATTGGGAATGAAGCGGGATTGGGTCAAGCCTTTGGGGATCCAAGAGATGTGAGTTTAAATTCACAACATTTGTTATTATGACCTGAGAAAAATGGCAGATGATTGTCCAACGGATGGTGTTGAAGTTGAAGCGTTCAAAGTTTAGAAAAGATATACAATCATGGAAAGCTGGTGGCCGGATCTGCAAAGTCGGGAGACTTGAAGACATTCTCCTGTTGGTTTGATGGCTATGTTTATCCAACTTCATCCAATTATTGTTGATTGAAATCCATTCTCATGTTATAATTGTTGGAGTTAAACATGATTTTCCAGTATGAAAAATCATGATGTCACGCAGGCCCCCTATGTTGGATACGACAATGGTATGCTTGCTCACCGAAATGGTCGCGTGAGTCCGCTGAGGTCAGAGCACCTTGATGTTGTCGGGCCAAGATCATCGTCATTGGAAAAGTTTCGTGAAGGCGTGCTGCTCGCTGGATTTTTTTTGTGTTTTTTTTGGATCTTTTGGGCTTTCTGGCACCCCCCAATTATAGATAGCAACGTTGGAAATTATGGAGGAAACATCTTCGACTTAACATCCTGGACACATTTAATCTAACAGTCTAACATAGATATTGAACATGGCCGGGAAAATCGATGATCTACATTGATCTACGCATGACATTGATGTTGGTTTTCCAAAGCAAACTCTTCGATTACCCTTTGGCTGCTTGTGAGACTCCAGTTGGTTGATTATATGGGCTCTGAAAATAGGCTACCCCCAAACCCTCTGGTGAATCATCATTTTCCCGATGAAATGGCCACTTGATGGGTACACTGAAAATTTTTAGACAAACTCATATCATATGGCTATGGCTCAAAATTATGGTACCAAAAATGGTCATGTTTAATGGTAAATTAACATCAACCAACCAATTATAGGGTTCATAATTTTGAGCCATAGCCATATGGCATTGTACTATCCAATACTCTGGGTATGATCATAATCCAGGAACATCCTATGAACCAACTTACGTTTTTCAAAGGGACGAGATTTCCGCGCCATGGAACGTTGCCTAAATGGGGCAAAACATGTGAACACCATAATTCCTGCTGGTGACACAAAGAACATGGCTTAGAAAAACAGGCTAAAGTTGGATGAATGGTTGGTTTTCCTACTCAAAAGCCGACTTGTTCGTGATTTGCGTATGGGGTCAACACTAAAGAGACAACGTTCAGTAGTCTCAACCATCATCAAGGTTTGTTGTACCCACATTTCACCCACAGCCATAGTTGACTATATCTTCAGCATTCCTATTGAAGAGATTGAACGGGATTAGGAAAAAGTATGAGGATACAACTCCTGAGGCGCGGGGGACCTGCGTTCTTAAGACGTTTTTGCACTCCAGTGACTTGCCATACTTTCATCATGGTTCATCATGGTTCATCTATTTCAGCAACCAGGTGCTGGGTGATTTATTCAAGGAAACCCCTTTGCATGAAGCCCTGGGTTGAGAGTGGCAACCACTCAAAATGCAAAAATAAGGCATATTGAAGCCTCAAGAAGGACATTTCTCAGAGTGATTCAGAGTGTGTGTTTTCTTGAAACCCCAAAATGCAGGGTAACCCCAAAAGTTTCAGAAGTTCACGGCTTTTTTTTTAAAAAAATGTGTGCGTAATCTACTGACTATCCCACGTATTTCGTTGTTGGAAAATCTACGGGTTTTCCTGGATTGCACCGCACCACCGAGCTCAAAGAGCACTTTTTTGGGAGTGTATTCAAAAAGATAGAAGAATATGTCTAGAATCAGAATAGATGCAATGTAATATTGTGTATATAGTTATATATATATATATATTATGTTATATTATATTATTATTTGTATTACAATATATCGTTTTCTATTTTGTTATATTCTATTGCATTATATTATATCATGTTTCACACACATATATATATATATATTTATCATATATCATATGATAGTTATATTCTAATCTAGACAACAAATATTTCCAACACACATTTATAATTATGATATTTCCAGGTTTCCTCCCATCATGTATCCTATCATAGTTATTATATTACCCTCTGGTTATTTAACATAGCCATGGGAAAATGGCTAAGTTGGGATGATTTTCCCAGCTAGAAACCTCCATTTATAGGGGATTTTCCATGGCTATGTTAAATAAGCAGATGGTATATGTCCCCATCATTTCCAGGTTTCCAACTTTCGCTTTGACTCGCTGCAGGCAATGCGAAGTCATCCCGATGAGATGGGAAGTGGACCGTTGAGCCATGGCGACGGATGAGTTTCTATACTGAGGGATGGTTACATGATGTTGCATACCTATATATATATATATCAACGAAATTAATATATATAAATATATTATAATTAATAACTCCCAAATAGATTGAATACTAGAACTCTATATATTTAAGTATCACATAGTGTCATTAGATCAGAAGAGAGTTATGTTCACGAACTTAGGGATTTCGTGGCCCCGGGGGCCGGACTTTGTAGAGATTAATGTGTCCCAGTGTCCCGATGACTATTCTACTGATAAGGAACTGGGGCCCCCGGCCTTGCCATAGGAAAACGCAGCAACAATGGAGATTTTGCGGGATTTGGTGGACACAACTCCAATGCCACTATGGTTTATGATACAAATGTAACTATAATTAGTATTCATGGGGAGAATGTAAACCAACATTCACATCACTGGAGGGCCCCAATGTGTATACGGTTTTCGCTCCCAACCAACTCCCATGCCATAGGTCTCCCCCTGAACTTTGTTTGAAGGTGACCTCAACGACCCATCATTTCATGCTATGTTGTGCTGGCTTTGGGGAAACATCTGAACACTATGATCTGTCCTGTCATGCTTGTATATATTTATGATCATATAATATCATATGTAGAATATGTATATATATATATACTATGTAACTATGTACATGTCATGAGTGGAAAACATTGCATGCTATGCTATGGAGCTGTGTTTTTATATGTGTTTCCAATCTGACAGCAGACAGCATACAGCTCCACTATCCAAGGAATGGCTACCCTTCTGAGTGGAACGTCATGGATGCGACATGGCTTCACCCTTCTCAATGAGATATGTGTCGGAAAAGAACCAAACAATGGCAGGATTGCAGCAAGGACTAGGATAAATCCAGAACTGATGGTGGTTCATTTGGGGCTTGTTAGCCTCACTAATCAGTCTTTTCTTTACTTCGAACTAGAATCTCTCAAATTCGCGCAAGGCGATGCCAACAATATACCTCTTCCGGATCCGGAATGGACCTATTTTTTTGTCTCATGTTTGTTTTCAGTTTAAAGCGTTCTCAACCAATATCAAATCCTTCTCTACAGGCTTATGGAACTACAAATCAGTCCGTAAGTTTACATCAATTGCATCAATTTTCAGAAACCAAAACCACATAGGTAGTCCCTCTTCCATTTTGTTTGTTTTTGAACCTGGCTTTGTAGGCCCCTGTCTAAGGTCCTGGTTCTAGGTTTTCAAACCTGCCCATATTTTCTGCTTGTTGTCAAGGTGAAGAAATACTTTGCGCAACACTCTTGGTGGTTGAGAATCCATGGCTTGGGAACCATAGACGTGATACGAATGGGAATGGGACTGGGGTTTATGATCCGGAAATGCTGAACTGTTGTTTTTGCTGTGACTCAGGATTTTCAGGTTGTTTTTTTTGTTTTGATGTATCCAGAATAGTTATACATTATATATACATGATTTTGGGATCATCATGGGATACTGTGGGAAAACATATCTTGTAGTTGAATTGGACAATGATGGAATCGTCACCCTCTCCCGGATGATGGAAATGACCCTGTTCGGTCTTGCGAATGGTTCTGGGGAGTGGTTTACTATTGTGTGTAAGAATACCAACATCAACAGAAGATATCAGAGAATCTAAGAATCACGATACCAACGCTCAGAAACATTTGATTGTTTGCATAGGGAGACCAAGTTTCAATCCTGAATTGGATGGTTTGGTGGTTCATCATCATCTCAGGGTAACTGGGTGTATCTGAAAATTTGGTATACGCCCCGAAATGGATGATTGTCAATTTTCAACATTTATTGACCAGCGGATTTGGGCGTACCATATGATCCATAATGTACCACATTTTCAGGCAAAACCAAATCCTCCATTGTGGACAAAGCAAATGCTATATTTAACCGCCTTCGGTGTGTTCCGCCGGCCACCATGGAAAGAGCTATCCTGCAAGCCGCAAAAAGCGCTTGCACAGGCCTAGCAAGAACATGGTTTTTGTATAAAACATGTTTTTTGTGGACAAGACAGTGTTGGTGTACACAGTGTTGCTGTAAAACAGTGTTTTTGTGTTAACCATGGCTTTGACGCAAAACATGGTTTTGTGTAAACTACTGTTTAAGTTAGAAAAAAAGTATAGAATGCTTACGAGTGTAAAAGGTGTTCTGCACAAGAGCCAGTGGGTGGACACGCCACCTATATCAAGTATTGGATATAAGAAACGACAGAGCAAACGGATGGCAAACACGGCAAAAAAAACGGAAATACACCATGGAAATAACAGCAAAATGTTCAAAACCAAGCGCGTGCTGAGCGAGGCGTGGGCAGAGTTGAGCCCATCACATCGTGACGAAAGATGAAGACGAAAAGTCGAAAAGCATGAAGAGGACGGTGACGAGAAAGATGAAGAGCTACGCCAAGGGGGAGGGGGAGGGTGGGATCAAGTTAGACGAAGCAAAAATCCGCGCCAAGGGGAAAGTCTAGACAAGACAAAAGATAAGACAGATAGTACAACTACGAACAAGGCAGATCCACAAGACACGCCGGCAGGTCGGCGGATTGTTATGTTGGTCTTATATCTGGCAACATCTCATTACATCCCATCATCCTCTTTATATCCTCATTCTGGATCATTCTGGTTGGTTTCATAGCAGCATATTTGTTGGTCAAATCACCATCGCCATTTACATATGATTTTCACACGTTTCCTACAAAGTGGGGCCCCCTGTTTACGATACGTAGCTAAGTTGGTCTAGAACTCCAAAAACTATGATTTATGATACTTATAACATCTTATAATTATAACCATAACTATAGCATTCATGGGGTGTAGAAACCAACTTAGCTATCCAGGGCACCCCCACATTGTAGGTATTCCCAAGGGGAAATCCACCATCTTTCAATGCGTCCCCGTGTGCCCACGAAATATCCCAATTATGGTGAGACCATGTGAACCCCCCTAGCGTTCATGGATGTTTATGGATGTTTATGGTTACATGGTCTAAAAGATTCAGTGAAAGGATAAATAAGATTGTTCCATGTTATTGATGGTTTGACCATAATGCGGATTTGTTCTTGCTTAAATCTTCTGATTTTCCTGATAGTTGATGGTTGAATCAATCACTGAAGAAAATCACTGGAAGAAAGCGCAAGTGATATATTTTTTTTGTAGACGTACAATTATTGATGATCATATATCCCTTTGTATCCCCATTGAATCAACATTAAATTACCATTCTGGTTGGTTATCTATCCCTTTACAATCCTTTGATATATATATATATATAATATGAATTAATGTATATACCAATGAGATGGTTGGTTTCATACCCATAAGCATCATGCAAACCGTCCATTTTCCTCATGAAAACCACCTTTTGTCCGGCCATTGGTTTTCCCCTAAGGCTGGGATACCGAAACGGCTGCTGAGCCACCAGTACAACCATCGCGACCGGAGTCCCCGGAGTCCCCACTTTCCCCCGCGACCACCATTCCGGGGGGCGAGTCACCTTGAGATGTTGGCGTCAAGCAATCTATAGGGATTTGAAAATAGGATCATTAGTGAACTAGGAGTACTATAAGGGGTACTCTAGTTCTTATTAATAGGATTAACTCAAGTAACCTATCTATAGGGGTATTTCCGGAGCGTTATTGGGACTTTAACCATTGATCAATAGGGATTTAACCATTGATTATGGGAGTTGTTTGGGAATTTACAGGGGTTTGGCCCCATAATGAAGGGATCTATGATGATTTATGGTGTATGTACACCCAAAACAGATAGAAAAGCAAATTATGACCAATTGAGTAGAATGTTACCTTTCTATCTCAGAGTACTTGGAGTACGAATAAGTTTGATGGGCTAAAAGAACAACAATAAGCAACACGGAGGTTTCCTAAAATAGGGGTACCCCCAAATCATCCATTTTGATAGGATTTTCCATTATAAACCATCCATTTTTGGGTACCCCCATTTTAGGAAACCCCAGTACGAGGTCCCGCTAGATAGGTCAATGAGTTTATGACCAGGCCCGCCAGGCCCGGCTAAGTATGATCGATGGTGATATACTTATACTATACATTGGTTTATAAACCAACAAACACAACTGGGGTGCCCTTCATGATTTCTCCGAAGACTATAATTTATCAACAAAAATAGGTAGCCAGACGACTAGAAACGGGGTTATTGGATGTTATTGGCAGAGATTTCTGTGTTTCTTGGATGCTGAAGATCACTTTTTGGCAGTTGAGGTGTGTTAAACCTTTTTAAGTTCAGGCGATGTATGGGGAAATAACCTTGACGCCGTGCGTTCACAACAAACTGGATGTGGTATGGGTCCCAAACTCGGCATCCCCGAGAATGGATGAGTATCTCAACTCGTTCCCATATTAATCAATCAAACAAATCGCTGTAACCAAGAAAGATGGAGGCGTAGTATGGTTTCATCATGTTTCATCCACTGAATCCACTTCAAATACATAGTCAATAGCTAGTATATCCATCATCAAGAAAATAGTGAATGCAATTGTCTCAGTATACTCAACATATTCCAGCTTGAAACTGGCAAAGGGTTGATTGTTGCAGGTGTCTCAGATGAATCAGCAAAGATCTCACCTTTTCCTCGTCCTTTTCGTTGTTGCATCACTCCTGTGGTTTCGTGAAACCTGCGAAGCCGGATGTGAAAAGAGAAAACACGTTGCATGTGCGTCGGGTGATGAGCTCCGGGTTAAGAAGCACTCAAGGTTCCCCAGAACGTTCTCTCGTGCTTTTTCCCTCAAGTTCTGGGTGAATATGGGTGAAGAGTAATTAGCTTCCAGTAAACTAACAGTTTGCTATGGAAAATGTCCCATTTATGGAGGATTTACCTGTCAAAAATGGTGGTTTTCCATCGCTATGTTAGTGTTAGTCTACCAGAGGGTATACATGTTTATGGATTGTTTGATTGTTTGCCATGTTGATGGAGCATTTTATATTTCACCAGAAAATAGTATCTTTTTTCAAAGTACTTAATAAAGCACTGTGTGGCGGTTTGATAGTAATCATACCACCCAAAGCTGATGCTTACAGAGCAACCGGGAGGAAGCTGACAAAATGAATACACCGCAAGCATACCACATTTATGACATGTCATGTCAATTCATTGAAAAGAAATCTAGAACTTCCTTCCTCGTTCGTTTGTATCTCCGGACGGCCCAGCCTGCTTCAGTTAGAGTATCTAACTCCCCTCATCACGTGGTCACACAACATGTGCGGTATCCCTTGTAGTTCTAGCTTCAGTCCCAGCAGTCTTCACAAATCCTCCCAGCTTGAATGATTGCCACTATTGTCCGCTCAGCTTCAAAGAAAACTTCAAACATGCTTCCAATGCGTTGAATGGCACTTGAGATAAGCATGGGCAACTCTTGTGGTTCAAATAAATCTAATGCTAGTGTTAGTAAACAATAGCAAACTATCCCACATTTTACCATAAATGGGTTGTATAAACCATCCAATTAATTTGGATGGTTTACTAAGTTTACTATTCCTTTACCAATACTACGTTCCCTCAACACAGAGTGTAGTAGTTTGTCAGTACTGTACATCTCTCAGAGGGGATAGCCCCCGAGCCCGATCTGTTTCTCAAGGGTCCTACCTTGCCATGCTTGGTTGATCTGTTAATGGGGTATGTAAATTGTGTATACATGCACCATATACAAGAAAATAGGGTACCTCTAAGTCCATTGGTTTGTCTTAATTTTCCCAACATAAAAAGTACCATAGTAGGGGAATATATATATATATTTATACCGCATTTTCAGACAGACCCATGTATATATATATATATATGCATTCATATGTGTGTCACTGTATATTCAAATTTTTGAGCAGGCCAGAGTGTTTCTGAAGATACAGCTAGGACCTGATTTCTTTCGCCTCTTTACATGGCCGTGGGGATTAGAATTCAATTTGTGGGCGTCAGGCCCTTAGACAACTCAAGTAATTCAGGTTTAAAGCTTCCCTTGTCACAGAACTTGCTAGTCATAGATACTTGAATCCAAAGGACCCGTAGGTTACTCAATGCTACTTACTATTATTGTCATTTAGGCCATCCATGTTTATGTACATATACCACCAATTGCTGGACCATGACATGCGCTGCTGAATAGCCATGCGTGGCCACGGCGATGCCTCACATGAGAGAAGGACCACGGCCGACGGCCTGTGAAACTTTGCCGGGGAAACTTGTGGGGAAACCTTTGGATGGTTTGCTTACCCTCTGGATCCCTCTGGTTATGACTAACATAGCTATTGAAAATGGCTATTTATAGTGAATTTTCCCATTAAAAATAGTGATTTTCCATAGCTATGTTAGTTTACCAGAGGGTAATACGTTTGATATCTTTCCATACTCTATTCAATCATATGGTGCCATAAATGGGAAGAATTATATTGACCCAACCGCTAAATCCAGATTTGTACTGTAACCACTTTGCGGGCAGATGACGTGAAACCGATGGTTCTTCTGGAGGTTTAAAGAAGCATTAAGAAATAACATGAAGTGAACCTAGTGATGGCGTACCAGGCTTATGTCTGGTTAGATCCATATTTTTAAAGTTAAATCATATTGTATTTGTGCTATATCATATCTACAATATTTGCTCCCCCGGTGATGTTTGTTGGTTAAGATTCACACCTAAGTATAATCTTATTGGAGTTAATTGCACCAACTTAACTAACATAAATCAGTTATAAATCCAATGGAACATCCTATTGTTCTTGGTGTTTTCCTGTCGTTTTTCTTATCGTTTCCCCGTGTTTACTGGTTGAATTCGCCTTCAGGAGGCCGTTCCTCCAGCTGCGTGTGTTCCGCAGAAAGGCGGCTGCAGTGGAGGCGCGGGTGGCTGATGTTGGTCGAACTAAGGAGGTAAAGTATGATTTATGGTGGATATATCAATCATTGGATTGGGTTAAGGGAAAATTTACAGGAACCCCCTCATATTTCATAGGAAAATCCATGGTTTCCTATAAATTTTCCCTTAACCCAATCCAATGAATCAAACTACTTGGTGGTTTATCCCACTTAGTATGTTGGTGGATAGGGTTAATCCACTTGTAATCCGATAACTATCCGCAACATAGATATGGGGATGGGTCAAAACCTATGGAATTGCCATATGACTGGGGGAATTACCATCCAGCTATACCAGCAATGACATAGTGTATCATCCGGGTACCAGTGTTTTGACCTATAACCATATACCCTCTGGTAAACAAACTGTTAGATAACTATGGAAAATCACCATTTTGTATGTGAAAATCCACTATAAATAGCTATGTTCAATAGCAAACCGTTAGTTTACCAGAGGGTAGGTCATGGGTTTCTACAGCAACTTACATCACTGGAGCCTCACCTTGTAGAAGGCACCATGTCCAATAGGTAGATCATCTATGGTCCATTTTCCATAGCTATATTTAGCAGAGGGTACAAAGAACATAAGATAGCGATTATATGGAACATATCACATTTATAGTTGAATTTCCCAGCTATAAACATCCATTTAGTTCGGGGTTATATTAGGATATATTGGGATACAATGAGATATGTGATATATTGGGATATATGGTATACTTGGATTTGCTGAGGATGACTTGTTATTTTCCTCATGGGAAATCCATGACTTGTTTTTTTTGGGGGGGAGGGTCCTTAAGCAAATCCAAGGATATCTGGGATATGGAGGATATATGGTATATGGTTTACAAGTAAATAGTAGACCCACTCAAATCCAATTATCCGATTCTAGTAGGCTTCATAAAATGGGATACATAACATCACCACCCCTTCCGGGCCCCAAAACAGGGGGGGACGTTGTCTAAATGTAACGGGCTATTTCTCATACCCCTCCCCCCCTCAAATTTAAATGTATTTACTTTGCCTTCGGAAAAGGGGGGGGATAATGTCCGTAGATTCCGTGTGTCGCCTGGGGGGGAAGGTCATAATTGCCAAATGTCCGCAAAGTGTCCGATGGTAATGTCCGAAAGCTGTTTGTAAATTGTTGGTGACTCTGTGGTGGATAAATTGTTGGTAAATTGGTAACCATCCTACAAATGAGGTCCATACTTCCTTGCAGAAAGTCCTCAAATAAGACAGTAAAAGATATAATAAACACATGTAGCCATCATATACCTGAGGTCCATAATTCCTTGCAGAAAGTCCTCAAATAAGACAGTAAAATATACAATAAACGCATGTAGCCATCGTATACCTGAGGTCCATAATTCCTTGCAGAAGGTGCTCAAACAAGACAGTAAAAAGTATAATAAACTCATGTTTGTGGCTTCAGGTACGGATGTAATTGATTTCAGGTAGATTTCAACTATATCTTGAATGTAAACATACATAGAGGATCGTAGAGGTACATTTGAGGTACAATTGAGATACGTTTGAGGTACGTTTGAGGTCATATAGTTGCAATTATGACCTCAGTTTTATGACGTCTACATGAGTTTATTGTGTCTTTTGTTGTCTTGCATAAGGACTTTCTGCAAGGAATTATGGACCTCAGGTATATGTTTTTATGACCTTCCACATATCAATTTACACCTTTTTTGAGATTCAAAGATTTCCCCAAAATGTGCAAGAGATTATGTACCTCAACTACCTCTATATTGCATGTTGAAATGATAAAAGAAATGTAGAATATATGAAGGTTTACAAGCATATAGGGGTCCTACAGACTTTCATTTTACATTTTTGGTTTTATGCAATTCTGCAGCTATTTGAAGACCTTTATGCAATCATTTTACATTTTTGTTTGCATTTCTTACATTTTTTTGTCCTTTTTTTCAAACATGTAATCTTACATTTAAAGGTCCCCTCCAAAAAAAACCAGGGGACCTTAAATGCCGGACTTACATTTATACGTGGATTTTTTTAAAATTGAAATCTTACATTTAGAACGTCCCCCCCCCCCAAATGACGTTATTATTGCCCGTTACATTTAGACGTCCCCCCTGCTAAACGGGTGGTGATTATATAACCATCGTTGGATAACCATCCATCATTGGATATATACTGGGTTTATAATTCATCATGAGATATAGTTGTGACAATGTCAAGCCCCTGGGCTCTTCAATTGGTGGGGGCTACCATTTCAGTAGCAACTTATGACTATTCGTGGGGAACCCCCCAAAATCAATCAACAGGAGGTTGTTGATCCGGGTTTGACATTACATATAGAATATATTATTTACAAAACACAACAGGGTCCACAATGGGATACAATAGGGTATATGTGATGTAATAGGCCCATTATAGTTCAATTATCGATTGTAGTCGGGTTTATACATGGGATATATCCCACAGGTTTTCACATACCGTACAATGGTTTTAAAAATGGACTATGATTTGTACCTGGGGGTATGCTCAACAATCATCCTGGGGTCATACTGGGGACATGGTGGGATATATCTCACCAACTTGGTTGTTTGAAATAGGGGTATGCGCCCAAAATAGCAATTTTAATGTTCGGACATTTCTGATTCATGATTCGCATGGGAAGTTGGGGTAATTACGGCAAACCGGCGCAACTATCTTAGTTTACTGAAGGTATATATATATATACCCTCCGGCAATCAAACGTGGCAAGCTAGGAAATCCCAACAAAAATGGAGGTTTCTAGCTGGGAAAAATCATCCAACTAAATGGTGCATTTTCCGGCACGCCATGTTTGATGACACCAGAGGGTATCACAATATGAACGTTACACCACTCTTAGGGGACGATCATCGATCCACGGGGATGAAGGAGAAGCCACGCGTGTCCCACTAGAAGGACCACCATGTATCATGTTTAGACCCTGGGGCATGTGTATGACGTCTATGTGTATGTCAAAATTTGGTACCCACATTGGGAGTCAATATTTAATCATGTTACATAGAGGAACTGTCCAAAAATCGGTCCAGAAGTCTGACAGCTCTTGAATTTTGACAAGTAACTCCCAGTTGTAGAACATACCCTCTGGTAAACTAACATAGCCATTGCAAATGGCCATTTATAGTGGATTTGCCCATGAAAAATGGTGATTTTCCATAGTTATGTTAGGTTAGCAGAGGGTATGTTTCACATCGACCGCCTCAAAACATGAAGGATCCCTTCAAAAATCATTTCGGAAACCAATTGGGACTTCCACCTAAACTTCTAGAGTGTACATGGACATGGGTCGAGAACCCTGTTCAATTGTATGGAGGCCTCCAAATCGGGTTCCTGCTTTGTGAATGAACTATTCACTGACTGCCGACTGAAGAAATATCTGGGTCACCAATTCTGGCAGAAGCCATATACATATACAATGAGTATATATTCATTTCTATACATATACAGTATATATATATATATTTAGATGTACATGGGTCAAAAGCTTTCCAACTGCAAGACAACATGTAGATTTGTGATGTGGAAACCATGCAAATCAACCGTGAAGGCAAACCTGGCTGTTTCGATCAGTGCTGCTGGAGAACCTGTTTTCGGTGATTTCACCATCGTTTTGATCTACCATGTCAAGGTATGCTAGGATGAAACCCGCTGTTTTTTTTTGTGGGGGGCAACGCAGAATAGTAGTTTAAAAAACAACAACAAGTAAACTAGATTAAACTAGTTAAAGAACGTCAAGGAGTATTCCAAATGGGAGTATTGTTAGTTGAAGTTTGTTTTCTTGTTTTCCCAAATACAACTACTGAGTACCACTAAACAAACCCAAACTTCTTTGGAATTCAGCTGTGGGGCGCAGTGCACAGACGCTTTGACATGGGCTCAAGAGTCCCGGGCGTCTGGGACATGGCTTCCAGTATCTCTGGATGGGAGATGCTCAGTCGGAACCCATGTGTGGAAGCGTTCCAGTTTGTTTCACCAAGGAAGATGTAGCTTTTATCGCCAAACATATGGAAATTAAGCCAGGAATAGTGGTTGGAAAAAGTGTGGAACTAAACATGCTGAAGCAACAAGACAACAGGGTCTCAACACCAAAAATGCAGATTTGACCGGCAAAAACTGGGATTTAAGCAGCAGATACGTGCAGTCAACCATGAATGCATGAATGGCCTTTGACCAACAAACTCGAATTTCAAGCAGGCAAAATAGATTTCACTCCAAAAAACACGGATTTGATGAAGAGAAGAACATATTTAGCTTGCCTTAGTGAGAATTCAACCAGCCAAAAAAAAGTTCCGGGGATCTTCACAAGAGTTCCATGGAATATCTCGGAAAGAAGCCATGTGTGTTTTTCTCTGACAGCACCTGGCCTGGTTTCATGGAAGACCCAAGGACAGGAGATCTCTCCCGAGATTCCCAACAAAAACTCAGACTTCAGCTGCAAGAATCTGTTCCTCCTGGCTCCAGCCCAAATGGAGATTCCAACAGGCTTTATGACCAGAAATGGGTACCTACCCAATTACCCAGTTCTCAATTGGAACTCTGGTTTTCAAGGGTCAGCCCTTCCATGTTCCGCCCGTTGCGTGGATGGGTTGAAACATGTGTCTTCTGGTGGAACGGTTGTTTTATGTTCATATGCTCCATGTATGGTATATTACAAACATACATTCCAAGCATGACCCAAACGTACATATTCTGGATATTGTAGGCACAATTAGATTTTTTGATATTTTTAGCCTTTTGGGGATAAGATAGGTTTACCATTGCTCCCACATGCTCCCACTAGGAATTAACGGTTTGGAAGCGGAGCACCATACCAGCAAGAATTTGCATCCTCACATTGAGCATATGGAATTGGTTGATGCCCAGCTACTCAGCAAAGTGCTGCCCCGCGTCAGAAGTTGGTTTAGTAATCCATCTATAGATATGTATATTTATATATAGAGTTCCGGTCACCATCAATCCAACAGGTAACCCGCTTCTGAACGAACTTCAGCAGTGTTCAAAACCCTATGTTGTCCCCTTATACTCGTTAAGAATGAGATTCTCCGTTCATGGATTATGATCATCCCCAATATATGCAGGGTAGTATAATCCCCGAACCAATCATCAATCAGCAGTGGCTTTGAACAGTGCTCATGGTTCATTAATCCATCTATATACCAAAAAAAAGCCATTTCCAGTCACCATCAACCCAATAGGTAACCCTCTTATGAACCAACTTTGCTATTAATCTACTATGGATCAGCTATAAATCCCATGAAATCCCAATTTTTACTGGTTGAATCACCATTTTCCTATGGTTTTCGTATGGTTTTCTTATGGTTTTCTGTGTGAAATCGCCATTTTCCGATGGAAAATCAATCCCGTGTCGTTCATCCAGGACATCGGCGCGTGATCGAAGCCGCAGTCCCAGAGGCGCGACAAATACCCTTGTTGCAATGTTGATTGGTTATTGGGTTTAGGGTTTGATTGGGCTTAACCATGGGTTTTATAGGATATATACTTAAAATGGACATTTAGAAAAAAACATGAATTATACTGTTTTGCTGGGGCTTTAGCATTGTTTAAGTCTCAAAAATAGAGGGGTACAGTAGCCAATAATGGATGTCTGATTGGCTATGAGGTAAGGAGTTTACTACCTGGGTATTTGGGTTTATATGAATGGGAAACCTATCAAACAACTAGTATTTCATGAGATGGGAAAACGAGGCATCTTTAATGGCTCAAATGATGAACATTATTTAAATCTGGATAAATCTGGGTAGTACGGGGCATTATCCCCAAATGGCATTCAGGTTGAATTATTCTGATCCATCCAGTTGAATGATTTATGTCATTGAGAGCTATCTTTTTTTGATGAGTCATTCATAGCTGCTAGCTTTGTAATCTATATTATTGATGATTATGTGATACCTATAATTATAAGAGTTTTGTCTATTTATGTCTATTTTTTTGATTATTGGGATTGATTTGTCGTAATTTATGATAGTAATAGCAATTGTTATGATATTATGTTTTTTCAGCATTGGGATTTGATGCGGATAACTTATATTTGTTAAGAAATTATGTAATGACTTCATGTGTTTTCCAATTCTTGGAGGGTTTGTGTGCGGTTTTGTGTGGCAGATTAGTACCCGTGGGGCTAGGTGTTGCTCTTGGTGCCTGTGATCTTTTTGTGCCGTCTCGGTTGATATCGACTGTGGATGCGATAACTTAAAAGGGGCCTCCGTGGCCGCGAAATGGCAAAGTTGGTGAACTCAACTCCAATTTCCCTATGGTCTATGGTACTTGTAGCATCTTATACTTACAACTGTGGGGGGGCATATTATATATAACTGCCATATAACTTGCTTGAAGCACCTACAGCCGTCGTTGCATGAGAACTAGTCATGGCAAGTGCTTTCATTATCAGTGACTCAAGTTTGCATCTCCCGAAAGTTTGTGAGGGGAGAACATCTCGCTAGGGAGATGTAGGAAGTCCAATCTATTCATTTTCAGAATGTGAAATGGTTTCAATCCTGTGTATATTGAATTAGGTGATCCCAGATGGTTTGAATTTCTGGGTCATTTGCTCATTGGTATCACTCCAACTTTGTTGGTATATTCATACATACATATACATCATACAGTATACAGTATACATATATGATATTCGCACATATTCACTATGTATGTGTATGTATATATATATATACTGTATATATTTATACATAATATACACATTGTGTAAAGCAACTTATATATATAAGTTTATGTGATAATATTCACTTCGATCATCCCAGCATCTATCTGTACCATTTGTCGGGGCCCTTTACCATCTGTCGGGGCCCTTTGAGCCCGAGGTGGTTGTCAGTGTCCACCTGTTGGGAAGCCTGGTCAGTACAATGTGGAGGTATCATCAGCAACAAAACCCATAGAAAAACCACTGGAAAACCATAGGCAAATGGTGATTTAAGCAAGAAACAATTGTGATTTTTCATTGGATTAATATATAGCTGAATTGTGATAGCCAAGTTAGATTGAACGAACTAGGTGAATCCTATGGTTTATGGTAGTAGAAATCTATAGTTAGTGGGTTTATAAACCAACAAACATCACTGGGGAGCCTCACAATGAACCTCCTTTGGAATAGTGTTGTGATCATCGCTAATGTGGGAAACTCAATACCATAACCCTTTATTTGGGTGTTTTTCATTTTTCCCAAATTGTGGAATTGGGTACCTGGATGTACCTTGAGTATTTTCTTGTTTGATAGTGTTTACCATAATGGTTGCCCACATTATCAGAATCCCAATCAACCAACCAGAAGAAACAGATCCATGGGAAGTGTGTGTGTGTGTGATTTCCCCTTGATAACACCTAGGGACCCAGGGAAGGGTTGGCCACCATGATATTTGGATTGTTCCGCCATGACATAGGGACTTTATAATGATCAGTATATTGCAGGGTTTCTGGGTACCTCCAATCATCAAACATCTAGAATTCTACACTTGCCATTTTAGATTTCCACGGGGTAAATCGACTGGCAGTTTCATGGTTCCTTTTCTTGCGATTTTGCTGGAAACATATTTCACGCCGAACCAACATTGACCGGTTTGCAGGGAAGCTAAGATTAGTCTTGCAAGCTTGGACATCCTTCACTCAAGAGTGTATATGTCATCAAATCTATTTTTGGCTGAAAGGTAGCTGAATGTCGGGTACAGGAAGACTTTGATCCATGATTTGATCCATGATATGCTGGTAGCTGCACCGTGAAAGTGAGGGAGTTTGAAGACTGTCCTGAAGACATCGGTAATAGGGAATCAAACATGGCAATGGACAATTCCCTACAAATGGGGGACTGAATAGGAAAATAATCTATAAATGGTGGATTTCCCATGGCCATATTTGATTGCCAGAGGATAATGGCCATGTTTTTCACCTTGGCACAGTGCCAGATTTCGCCATTTCGCCAAGGTGGGTGACATGCTCGGCTGCGCTGGCGGCTGTAACCCCTGCGGCTCTGGCTGTGGCTGCGCTGGCTGTGGCTCTATGATGAATCCCATGATGATGCAGCAGATGCAGATGATGCAAATGCAGCAGATGCAACAGAAACTTGGAACAAATCTTAGAGTTTTCTTGAGGCTGAAGACTCTCTTTATGTCGTTTGATAGAATTTGGGACTGCTGTGTCAAATTGATTTCGAGGCATTCGTTTGCTGCATTTATTCGTGGCGTTGGTTTGAGCAGGGATACTGGATGCCATATAGTTGCGCAGACGGATTCCTCGCAACAGTTGCACTGGGCCCCTGGACCGTCATGCAGTCATCATGCCACTCGCTGAAGTGGCTGTTGAAGTGGTTCCCCATCACTGAAGCAACGTGTTATTTATTAATCCTGAAGGTTGAGAATGACAGGTTGTCTTCTTAATGCGTTCCACTTTCCATTGTTCATCTCCAAACATTGGAAGATGATCGTAATATTTCCCACTCAGCTTTCAGAATATGTGCATACTCAGTGAGTGCCTAAACTTTAAACTTTTTTTCCACTAAATACACATTTCAACAAGTGACCTGAGAACCCTTTTTTTGATCCAAAAAAAGGGTTCAAACTTTATTTTCGGGAGATACTCACTGAGTAGGTGTGTATATACATATATATATATACATCCTTTGTGCTCTTTTTTTGTGGCTCCGTCAAAATACCTCCGGGTGCAGACTGAGGATGGTTGGAGTGGGCATGATGATGGGCAACATGTTCAACATGATGAACGCCACTCCCAGTTTCGAGACCATCACTGCTGGCGCGGCACAGCTGGCACAGCCCGAGCCCGCCCGAGTGGAGGACGTCATCAGACATGGCAAGCCGATATCCCCAAACCACCTAGATATATGATAAGTACCATCTGGTTATTTAACATAGCCATGGAAAACCACCATTTGTCAATAGGTAAATCACTATAAATCATCTATAAATGGGCCATTTTCCATGGCTATGTTAAATAGCCACAGGGTAAATTATTTTACGTGGGGACACTCATCTATAAATATGGAAAATATGGGATTTTCCCAGCTAGCCATGTTTGACTACCAGAGGGTGTGTTGGATATGTTGACATCCTACTAAAGTGACTATGAAGATGCGTTTGTTTGTTGCAGGTCAATGGCGGATCTGGCTGTAAAACATGTTTTATACCCTCTGGTAAACTAACATAACTATGGAAAATCACCATTTTTAATCGGAAAATCCACTATAAATGGTCATTTTCAATAGCTATGTTAGTTTACCAGAGGGTACAGGTTTGGCTTGTGAAGTTGGCGGAGTTGGGTGAAGACGTTGGTGGATTTGTTTTTATGGTTGTGGACATCTCACCTTCAAGAGATAGGAGGGAATCTTCAAGATGTTTACCCTTTGGTAAACTAACATAGCTATTGAAAATGGCCATTTATAGTGGATTTTCCCATTAAAAATGGGGATTTTCTATAGTCATGTTAGTTTACCAGAGGGTAAGGTGTTTTTCATGCCCTCAATAGGACATACCTTCACAATCCTTCACAATCCTTTACACCATGATGCCTTCTTGAATATAGCATTTGATTTCATCGTTCCATTCTACTTTGGATCATGATTCAGTGTCGTATTTTCACTGATGATGGACAACTCCAGCCCACCCACCAGCATCAGCCAGCCCTTTCCTTCCTTTCCTCATGATGGATGTGGCATCAGGAGATTCACGTACCTCCAGGCACATGGCGCAGACTGGGTGGTGGTAGAGTCATGGTTTCATCTTCAGTGTTCAGCACTTCAGCAGTACTCAGTTGACCCATTTGACCCAACATGGTATCAGTCAAGACCTATTATTACCATATTATTATCCATATATTATCCATATATTATCCAGATATTGGGGAAGAACCATCCATCAACCAGCCATTTTATGGGGTACTGTCCGGGTACCAGGCTTTGGATCCTGGTTTTCAGCGTCTAGGCCCGTCCTCGACGCTGGGGCATCCGAACTATCGTCCAGCGGACTCAGAACAGATGCTCGACAGCGACCGGCTGCCAGGCGACCGGCTGCCATCATGGTTGATGTTACCCTCTGGTAATCAAACATGGCAATGGAAAATCCACCATTCATAGATGATTTTCCCATCTAGAAACCTCCATTTCTAGGGGATTTCCAATTGCCACGTTTGATTACCGGAGGGTATGATGTTTGGGAACCCCCACACATCAGATGATTACAATTGACAACAGAGTATCCACACCAATATGGTGGACATGTTCTCTTTGAGATACGAAAATTATTGGAAAACAATGACAAATACCGGAATTAACCACTAAGTCATGCAGTCATTCTTGCTTACAATATCCCCATTATATTGATGTTTTTTTCCTAAATGCAGTGCAGGTAAAGCAATGGCCCTGTCGACCGAGGATTCCTGGCGTCACTGACACACGCTTCGAAGGTGCGGCTGCTCCATCTGTGGTTGTGGGTCTATGGCAACAAATTCATGGCTAAAATGGCAAGAAATGGTAGTTTTACCATCAATAAATGGTTGCTTTACCATCAAGAAATTGTGATTCAATGGGATTCAATGGGAATTCACCCTATGGTTGTTTGAGGTCTTGTTTGACATAGCAATCTTATGGTATATTACTAATACATACTAATACTATATAAGAGGTAGATATATGGGTCAATCTTTCAGAAAGGGACCATTTTCCATAGCTGTGTTAAATTGCTGGAGAGTATATGCAAGCCTGATAAATGATAGCCCAGAAATAGTTGCTCTTTGGACAAGCAGAGTGGTCAACAGAGTTGGAGGCTGCGCTTTGTTATGTTTGTTCTTAACGCCTTCTCCACATCATTATTCTTATCAATCTCCATCCTCCTCCATCTCGTCCTCCTCCTCCTCCTGCTCCTCCTCCTCATCATCATCATCATCATCAACCCAATGCTTCCCTTGTCCGAAGCCTCTTGGTCTTAAAGCCAATTTTCCTCCATTGTATCAACAGTTCAATCCCAATGTTTCCGGAAAAAAAACATCGTAGCATTGGAACCCAACAGTTTGGCATATACATAATAAACATCATTCATCCACACATTTCCATACCCCATATTTGTTTGGGGTCTGTTTTGGGGTCCCTGGTTGAAGTCAGGGGTTGGAGGGGTTCCATTGTGGGCGGCCGAATTTTCGCCGCAGGGAAGATCAAAGTCTGGTGGGACTCCAAAGGCCATGGCCTCATCGAATGTGAAGAGGCCACGGTTTTTTCCGAACGTCGCAGTGATTTCACACTAGTTTTATGACCATGTTTTGTGGTTAATAGAATTTCATAGTGGGAGATAGTAGTCAAAAATCATGGGTGGTAGTAGTCAACAATGGTAGATAATGGTTCATACTGGTTGATATTAATAACTGAAAATAATGGCTAATACAGTGATAAAGCCAATGCCATAAACCATCCCCACTTGGCTTGATGAAACTGGATCTTCATGGATTTTCGCTATTTGGGATTCACGACTGGAATGATCCGTCCGGGATGTCCGGGTCGGCACTTGGGATTTGACATGGAAAAAAATGGTGGCTTAATGGTGATTACAATAGGGAGTAAGACTATGGTTCATGGTGGTTTCATGGTGGGTAGTGGTGCTAGTTAATTGTGATCCATGTTCAACAACGATAAAGAAATGATCACGACCTCATGTCGGTCACTGAAATTATGCCACTACTAGTGGGGTATCATCTATAAATATGATGAAAAACTATTTACTGTTGGTTTGTTAGTATATGTTATTATGATTTATCTGCTTTTATCCGTTTATCCTGGATTCTCCAGAATTCTTGGCCATGATAGTCGATAGTTTGACATGTTGATGTTTTTTTCCCTTTTGCAGAGCCAGCAGAGCTGGCATACCGCTGAAAAACTTTGTCTGTAAAGGTGAGGTAGTCCAGCGCAGTTGTAGGATTTTTATGGATTTTTCATCTTAGTTCAAACTGGTGAAATTGCCTTATGGGATATTTTTATTCCTTCGATTGAAACCAGGTTTCTACTTGGGATAATAAACTTCAGCAAAGGATGGAAGTCCAGCCGGAATACAGTAGCATCTAGTACGCCAGGCCCTGAACGACAGCTAAGTTGGTTTTAATTTAAACTCCAATAACTATGGTTTATCATGCTTACAACTATAGTTTCTGGGGTTTGTAAACAAACGTAAAACTAGGGGGCCAAACATTGTACATGTTGTCTTCTCCTCCAGGGATCAGGACTTGTTTTATTGGGAATTAGACTGTGAATTAGAATTAGATAATTATATATGTCAATCACTACCTGAGTGGCCTTCACAGAGAAATGACATTTACATAGTTCTACTACGTTCTAAAACTGAGGTGGTCTGCTGGTGGTTGTTTTTTCTTGTGGCTGGCTGCTTCAATCGGTGGAGGTCCGATTGAAGTTCCCTGGACAAGACGGGGTCTTCTTGCACGACTCGCAACGGAGGCTGGTGGGTAAGTATAGGTTACTTGTGGTTACTTACTGGTTTTCGTGCTGGCTATAACCCATAGTTATACAATAGACACCTGTTTAACATTCAGTATTTTGTGGGATGGGAAAGCATGGTATTTTTCATGGTTCATTGGTGCAAGGGTTAGGAAAACAAGCATGAGATCAAGGTTGCAGAAAATCTATATATAACTGTAAAACTCTCAGTAAATCTCTGAAATGAATCAGGTTGAACATGGACCCAGATCAAGCCTTGTCAAGGTGCACATACATGCAGCTATTCATATACATGTTCATATGTTGATTCCATCGTTGATTCCCCGTGAATCTCTTAGGTTATCGGCAAATTTTGATCTAAGCAGTTAGGGATTTCAAAGTAGGACATGGACCACAAGTCGAAGATGAAAAGCATGCTGAAAAAAACGTGCAAAGCATCAAACAATCATGAATTGATTGCGTCAACGTAAAATATTATCCGGAAACCACAGGATTTAAGATCAAATAGGGTGGTTATGTTAGATATTGATGTTCCTTCAACTCATTCTCGGATTTGGAATCAGCCTGTGAAACCGATTGAGTGATACACTCAACTCGGCGGTGAGTTCAAATCTGTGTTTTTCTCATGTTCCATTCCTATTTGGAATGATGATCCCCAAAATTGACACTGATATCCTTCAGAAAAGCTGTGATCACCAATCAATTGATCGGAAGTCACCTGGTATTTCACGGAGACAGGGTTTTATCGCCAGCAAATATCCAAGAGACCTTCGGAAAACCTGAAAAATCGAAGTCATGTATAATTAACGAGAAAGCAAGCTTGAGGGGTTCTCCAACCTCTTAATTATAGGCTAATTATTTCGCTTGGTGGGGAGATTGGTCATTTCACTCCTTATCTACCAAATAATTTTCCCTCCTTGTCCTGGGTGTTGGGAGGAACCGTCAAAGCCAAGCATCAAGCGGGCTTTAAAAAAATCAGTTGTTAGGAGGGAGCGGTTCAGAGCTATAGTATTCATATTCCCTACTATGGATATATAATTGTATATATATATATATATATGTATATGCATATATATATATATATACATGCAAAAATAGGGAGCTAAGGAAGCCACTAAGAGTTTCCCAACCACATGAAATCCCTCCGGTGTCATCAAACGTGGTTAGCTGGAAAATCCCTCATTTGGCTCGATGATTTTCCCATGATTTTCCCAGGCACTTCCGAAAAGGCGACGAGGTCTCCTTCGCGGTGTGCCTTGGCGGGTCGATCTCCAAACCAGCAACTTGTGGTGAAAATTGAGGATGGCCCCACCCTGAAAACTGGGAGCCTTAGTTTCCATTTTTGGGGGGAAAGGAACAATATGATTCTTAAATTGTTGGACTAGGAAGTATTGAAATGGGGGGTGTTTGAAAATGGCATATACCCCGAATTATAGCCATAGAATAAGAAACATGGTGATTAACCATCAGATGTTGGGGGTACCATATCTTCAGACTCAATTGTTGGTGGAGCCTTGGAAAAGGTGACCATTTCACCGGGTTTTGGGGTTGTGGAGTAATCACCTTCGCTGCGTTTTCCGTAAAACAAGTTTACCCTCTGGTAATTAAACATAGCTATTGAAAACAACAATTTATAGTTGATTTTCCCAATAAATATGTGATTTTCCATAGTTATGTTAGTTTACCATAGGGTATGTGCTTTTCGTACGCCGCCGACTTCTTGAGCAAAATCCGAAGAATAAATGCACCAAGGTTTGTGAATTTCCGAGGAAGACCACAAGCAACAGAGCTGAGAAGACCTGAAGAGGACGCAAAGAAAAGCTAACGCTGTGCGAAAATGTGGCCTCCGTCGCCTGGCGCGTGGGGGATGTCAGGGGGACCCACATTGGAGGCATTGGAGTGGAGGTGCTGGTGCACTGGTAGCATGCACAAGATGGATCCCACTTCCATCCGTACGAAATTCAGATTCAGATGATTGTAGAGGTTTGAATGTTCAATATGTAACAGCAACATGCTATGCTCTTCAACAAGCTTGACATACACAATCCATGCCTATCCATGCCTCACCAGTAGCTTAAGATGTCATGTTTTTCCGCAGTTCACTATTCATGGAAACAGGAGCATCGGAGAATCATGGATCATTTATTTGGCTATGTACAGTATCGGTATATATATTTACATATACATTATATATATATATATATATGTCTGTAAATATGTAGTATGCGTAGTATAATGTAGTATAAATATAATGTAGTATATACATTAATATATGTTGTATGTACAGTATATACATTACGCGGAGCCAGTTGACTTCAGCAGGCCTCCGCACGGCGGACTCGATGCTGCACAGCTGCACTGCGAAGGGACGACTGGATGACTGGGATTGGAAGGACAACAATTTCTGGTAACAGTTTAATGGAAATGTTTAAGGGTATTGAATGGGATTTGGGGATGGGTCAATACATGTCAATACCTATACCTATATGATTCTCAATTTTAATGGGATGAACATCCATAAATCCCAGCGATTTTGGGGTGAACAGAAGGTACCGAAGGTACCTGGATTTTGACTCATAGCCATTTGAATGGGATTTAATGGGACTTGAGGGGATCTGATTGAGATCTAATATTGGGATATACTGGCATGTAAGCATCAACAAATGGAATGATACCCTTTGGTTGGTCATTTGACGTTTGCTATGGATCACACCTTTAAACAAGTCACCATGACTTCCATAGCAACTTTTGGGTCTGATCTCAGTGTGGAGGAGGCCCGACTCGTATTTTTTTTTGCAAAGATATAGTAACTCCAAAAAAAGATGCCGAAAAGTAATCTACGGGGGTCACTATAAGTAATCTATAAGGACTTAAAGAAATCTATCTAAGTGGGATTTTACTTTTCTATCTTTCTAGGGGTTTTAGCTATACATATATATATATATATGACTTAAAGTAGAAATGAAATACCGTAGGAAATGACCCCGAGAGTGTGTATAGTATTACTCATTCAGTTCATGCGTGTCTTACCAATGTTTCATTGCCTCATTTTGCCNTTTTGGTTTTTACTGGTTAACAGCCTCAGTTCATACCCTTGGTCTAACTTCTAGAGGTAAGCCAGAGCCAAGCTTACCCCTTGCTTGTGAAACCAATCCAACACTTATAACCTTCAGAACTTGTAACTGCCAGCATCGGATTGCGCTGGCCTCTTGCAACTTCAGGTGAAAAGTGTAAGCGAAGCAAAGCTCCGGACAATCCAGGACCGTTCGGGCAAGTGACCAGTGGTGAGTGTTTGCACTCTAGGGTGCATCCTCACTAGATCCAGTAACCAACTTCCATATTAGTTCAGGCTTGGGAATCCCTAGTTATAGGTCGAATCCATTGCTTGAGAAACACAAGTCAAACCAAAAGGGCGAATTGCTTGTTGACCTTGCTCTAATCGGTGTCCCTGAAACACACTCCGATTNTCAAACCAAAAGGGCGAATTGCTTGTTGACCTTGCTCTAATCGGTGTCCCTGAAACACACTCCGATTTGCTTGTCGTCAGTGTCATTGACCTTGCATTCACTTTCAATTCGAACATCATCGTTAAAGGACTTGGTTAGCATTTTGCTGAGATCTCCCTGTTTTGCTAAGCAATATTGGGTGAGAACCTGGGTTCATTTC